>PJEM01012479.1:0-46804 GCA_004023845.1 Helogale parvula | reverse complement strand
TGCCCTTAAGAAGCTTATGGTTAGGTAGAAGAAGAAATAAACAAAATAAATAAGTAAATAAATAAACTTTATAGTACGCTAAGTAATGATAGACTGGTAGAAAATAGAAAGGGGAGGTGAAGAATGCTGATGGGCTGATTTTTAATTAGGATAGGCATGAAAAGCCTTTTGAAAGATGGAATTTGAGTAAACTCTGAAAAAAAGGAAGTGAGACTTGAGGCTATTGGAGGCAGAATGTTACAGGCAAAGAAGAACAAAAATGCAAGCACCTTGTGCTGGGAATATGTCTAGTAGACTTAAGGAGGAGCAAGGAGGTCATTTGGCTGGAGCGGGGAATGAGCATGGGGAAAACAGCTCAGAGGGGCAGTGGGGGAGTCCACCATATAGTGCCTTATTGCCCTTGCTAATACCTCAACTTCAGCTCAATGAGATAGGACGCCTTTGGAAGGTTCCTAACAGAGGTATGCTGTAGTTTGTCATAGTTTGAAGGTAGAGCTCAGGATCTGCTGGTGGATTGGCAGTGAGAGAAGGTGTCAAGGGTGACTCCAGTATTTGGCGTGAGCTACTGGAAATGTGGAGTTGCCACTGGGTGCTTTGTAAAAGGCAATGGTAGGAAGAGGCTTCAGTGTGTATTGGAAGTTAGGGTGTGTGGGACACTCAGAGAATAATAGGAGCTTCGTTTTGGACATGTTATATTTGAGATGCCCAGGTCACGTCCAGGTGGAGCTGAAGAGAAAGTTTAGACAAACAAGTATGAAGTACAGGGGAGAGATTAGACTTGCAAAATAAATTAGCGACCCTTAGTGCATAGGGAGAATGGGAGACATGAAATCACATGAGATTGCCAAGAACAAGGATATACACACAGAAGCGGCTAAAGGCTAAGATTCTACAGGTTTCCAGTCTTAGGAGATTAGACTAGAATGAGGAATCAACAATAGAGATTAAGAATAAATGGCCATTTGGGGATGAGATAAAGCTAGAAAATGTGTCACAGAAATGACATGATGAAAGTGTTCAAGAAGGAGGA
The DNA here is from genome assembly GCA_004023845.1 of Helogale parvula. Taxonomy (NCBI): domain Eukaryota; kingdom Metazoa; phylum Chordata; class Mammalia; order Carnivora; family Herpestidae; genus Helogale; species Helogale parvula. The sequence goes on along the minus strand of PJEM01012479.1, from coordinate 45,774 downwards.
GTCAATAGTTTCAGGTAAGTAAGTGAATGATAGCTATTGGATTTAACAACATGAGGTCACTGATGCCCTTAATAAGAGCAGTTCAGGTTGAACCCTGATTGGAGTGATTCTCAGAGAGAATGGGCAGGGGGACATTGGAGATGAGGAGAAAAGTAGAGCATTTGCTGGAGCAGGGATGTGGGGTTGAGAGAAGGCTTCGAAGATGGGAGAGGTAACAGCACGTGATGATCAAGTGAAGATGGGAAATTAATGAGTCACAGGAAAGGGGGAGAATTGGTGGAGTGACTTTCTTGAGCATGAGGGAGTGGGTGGTAGTGCCCAAGTGGAGATCGGCCTTTGCTAGGGGCACAGATTTTTTTATCCAAAAGAACAGGAAGGCAGGCGAGGATATGCTTGTGTGCATATAGGTAGTGGGCAACAGGGAGTTGGGAGAAGTATTCTTTTGATTGTTTCTGTTTCCTCAAAAAAAAAAAAAAGAAAATAGGGTCTTCAGCTGCAAGGGAAGATGGGGAGGAGATTTGGGTAGAGATGAAAGTTTTGAAATAGTAATTTGAGAGATTGGGAGAAAAAAGGAGCAGGAAAATATGACTACTGGTTCGTAGTGAAAGCCACTTAGTGGCAGTGGTCATGAAATTGAACCACAACCCCTGATTCTAGCTGTGAACTTTTAGCTATATGCATGGTGGCTTGAGGATAGGCAGAAAGATTGGTTTAATAACAAACATTTATGTCTCTCTGGCACTCGACATTCTGTGAGGTGCAAGACACACAGGAATGAAAAAAATGTCACCTTTCTTAAGAAGCTTTAGAATATGGGGTGTGTGGGTGGCTCAGTCGGTTAAGTGTCTGACTTCTGGTTAGGTCATGATCTCACAGTTCCTGAGTTTGAGCCCCATATTGGGCTCTGTGCTGACAGCTTGGAGCCTGGAGCCTGCTTCAGATTCTGTGTCTCCCTCTCTCTGCTCCTCCCCCTCCTCTTGCTCTGTCTCTGTCTCTCTCAAAAATAAAAAAAAAAACTAAAAAAATTAAAGAAGCTGAAGAGTAGGTGGCATGCCAGATCCATGAACACCTAAGTACAACATGATAAGTTCTAAGCATTGGAAGGCATGAGAGTGCATAAATAAAGCTTCTCAGTACAATTTAGGGGTTTGGAGAAGATTTTCTGGAGAACAGGATGTCTGAAGTGAGTATAGGCTTATGAATTATAGCAAAGAAAGATTGGAAAGTGTCCCATGTGAAGGCAACTCCAGGAAGTAGAGTTCACCAGAAGAAAGATACGGAAGGTCCTCCCTGTGACACCATGTTGTGGAGTGTGGACTGGCATTATGAGGGGGAAATGCACATCAACACGGTTAGAGCAGGACATGAGGAGGGAGTGGGGATCCACAGGTAGAGCACAAATCCATAGAACCTTGGACTTCAAGGAGAACCATTAAGAGGACTCAGCATTTTAGGTGGAGGTCCTGCACTGCCACGTGGAAGGTGGAGTTGATGTGAGGATTGGAGGCAGGGACACATCAAGTGTGATGTACTGGACTTCATATTCAAAGTCAGTATTATGGCTCAAGGGATGGAGGAAACAAGAGTAGATCTGAGATAAAATTGTCAGGACTGGGTGAACTTTTTTTGAATGTGGAGGCTGTTTCACCTCTTTTTGCTTATTCGTTGACTACGGAACACTCCCCTCATCTGAGCCAGACATTTCAGATGTGCGTGTTACTGGTTAGAGAGGAGGCAGGGTGAAGCAATACAAACAGATTGTCCTATTAGCACCATGGGAACACACACTGTTTTGATGGGAGGTTAGTAGTCTTGTCTTTGACTAAAAAGATAGCTTATATGCTTATTCTGTGTGTATTAATTAAATACATGCATGTAAGTTACTAAAAATGAAGATCATTTAATAAAAATAAATCTATTTTGTGCTATCATATGTCTTAGGGAACTGGGACTATGCCCTAGTTTTACTTAGCGAAGTTTGGGGGGTCAGTGAAACAATTATATAATGATACGTTGTAGAAGGAATCATGCTCCCTCTGAGATAGAAAATTACTGAGGTGTGGAATATGGATCAGTCAGGGAAGATCCACATGGAACATCCTGGCTGTCTGTCTGGTTCTTTGACCAGCCCTTGAGTAGGATACTTAACTTCTTGGCAAATATATGCAAATGAATGTCCTGCCAGGTCTCTTAGGTTTAGAGATTAGAATATTAATGTGTAAGAAACACTGGTAATTTTATGATGAACGTGTGTGTGTATTTGTAAAAGGTTTGAAGAGGGATTATTGGAATTAAAATACTACATCTCACCACCCCCCTCCCTTTTATTTATTTATTTTGTTCTTCTTGGACAGTGTAAAGAGCATGACCTGGCCATGATTAACCAGCTGCTGGATGATCCGAAGTTGACAGCCAGAAAATATAGGGAGTGGAAGCTGATGAACACGCTGCTGATCCAGGATATCTATCAGCAGCAGCGGGTCCCTCCGCCCGCCCAGGAGGGCGCCCCCCAGCAGCTCGAGGAAACACCCTCCTCTGCCCATGTTGAAAATTCTATTTGAGAACAAGCCAACATTCTCTCCCCTTTTGTGGTACCCCAAGCAACTCCTCAAGATGTTGCGAGAGCTCTCCTCAAAAGGAAAACTGAAATCAATTCCTCAAGCGGTGGTTCCTTCTCTAAAGATGCAATTTAGGGGAGGACCTGCTGTGTCAGGAGCAAGAGTCCTCCTTCCGGTTGCAGAGCTTACATGGAGACCGGAGGAATTGAGTCCAGTTGAACAAACACCGTGTTCCTCCTAGGGGCTCATGCTTATGCCAGGCTCTAGGTGGGATGTGAGAAATGTATATTCTGTTCCTTGCTTGCGAGAGAATGGCAGCGGGACGAAGATTCCAATGGACAAAGATCACGTTCTACCAGGGATAATTATTCATAGAAAGACTGTGTTTTCCAAAAGGAGAATGTAAGAATGTACATATTCCACCGGGTTGGGTAGTTGGATTCTTCGAATCATTTATGGTTTGAGTGGAGCAATGTGTTTAATGGCAGCAACTAGAAAGAGACAGTTGTGGTGTTGTGGGACCACAGTCTCTTGCCTTTGGTCCAGAATGGTGGTGCCTTCTCCAGGAGCTGAGAAATACTTCAGAGCCGGTGGTGTGTGCGAGAGCCGGAGGGGGAGTCGTGCCCCTCCTCCCACTCTCCCAGAGGGACAGCCTGATGTTGCCACGCTCTTCCAGGTGGGGAAGGGGGGCTCTGATTAAAGTCTCCTTTCCACAGAACGGCTAAAGAAATCTGCTTCGTTACCCTTTGAGACCTCCTCTCCCTCCTAGCCTTTCTAAACCACTGCAGCGCAGCAGGGGATGTTTGCTGCCTTTGTCCCTGGGTGTGGTGTCCCTACACAGTGTCAATTTCTATCCTGTTTCCCCAGGATCAAGATTGACAAGAGGATTCTGGAGTCTGAATGGTTTTGATAGCCTCACTCCAAAAAACCCCACGCAAACAACAAAAGTGTTAAAATACGATTGTTTTATTTTTGTATGTTTACGTGTCGTTTCGTGTCCTATGTGAATAGCTCTCTATGTTTGTTATTTAAGTATATTTATAGAAGGTCAAATGACTAGTCTTTTAAAAGATGGTAATTATACATTTTGCTCAATATATATTCTCAAAGTATATACTTTTTTGCTTGAGAAAATAGGAATACTGTTGATTCACTGGAGTTATCATGTTGCACTATGCTGTATGAGGAATGCTCAGGATATCTTGTGGGATAAATACGGAGGCATGCGTCAATAATCTTTCATTTTCTGGCTTCTTTCTCTTTCTGTCCCTCTCTTTCTCAGCTCAGAGCGTTCAGATTTCTCTATCTGTGATAAGTCATCCTTTTAACCAGAAAAGGATGTTCATCTTAGGTTATTTCTTCTAGTAAATAAACTTCATAAGCTTTATGCCATTTATGCCCACAAACCCTAAACCAAATGAAACACAACTAATATGATCTTTGGTCTAAGGTCTAATAGGAATTTCGGGGTCTGGTGTTAAAGAGAACTTGTTTTGTTGCTAACGACTGATTGCTAACCGTGACTATTTCTCATCGTAAGAATAACCACAGCCCAGCAAAAACCCGGGTTGGCTTTACCCCTAGCAGATCGTCAAGCCAACACAGTGTGCTTTACAGAGTCCAAGTGTGGCTTGACATTCAAGTGGAAATAACCCTCTTATTTAGTCTGCAAACTAAACGGAAATAGTTGTTGAATATTTCCTCAAGCTTTACGCAGAAGTGCTAATACTCTGTAAACAAAAACAACCCTAGTATGAAGAAAGAAAGAAACAGGAAGCAAGGCAGAATACTAGAAGCTTCTGTAAGATAAGACAGCATGTCAGTCCCTAGGGCCCAACAAACATTTAAGGACAACCAACCCAAGAGGAATGTGCTGGGCCAAGGGCTATCCAGGAGGGGGAGCCTGGCCTCCGATGAATTTTCTGTTGGCCCCAGCGCTGAATGTAACCACACAGGTCCTCAGAATTGAGCCCTGAGGCTCCTGCTTTGAGAGGCCAGTGGTTTCATCTCTTTACTCTGGGAATCGCCATTGATTATTTCTACAATTAGCAGCTATTAAAGGTTAACTGTTTAGGATTCACAGTGTACACAGTTGTCGAGCAAAGAAGTTATAATGGAGGAAATAATACTACTTATTCTTCCACATTCTTTTCTTTGGCTTGAAATACTAACGATAAACATCAAAACAATTTTTCTAAATGGAGGTGCCCCAGAAGCTATTGGCCAGGACTTGTGAATACACCTCAGTGCTTTATTTTGGCTTTTCGTGACTACCCACGTAACTGGCCATGTAGTGTAAATTCCGCAGGAGCACTCAAACTTCAAGGCAAGAGGCCCATGAGATTACGGAATCAAACCTTTCAGCTACTTTTCAAAGTCAGGTTACTCTAGAAGCTTTGGCTTTATTAAAGCACTTATTGTACAGCACGTCCCCCCATGAACATGAGACCCCACTGCCTGGTCCTGGACCCTCTTTTCTAGACCGGGCTCACCTTCCTGTTAGTGTATCTCCCTCCGAAGACACTTTCAGTCTGCATTACATGTGTTAGGAAGTAAGGGACTGCCTCTGCGGGGTCGCAACTTCAGCTGTGGCCACTCAGAGGAAGTGGATGGCAGTGGGAAGTGACAGGAAGAGTGGGGGACACTTTCCATGACACTCAAATTAGGAATAACCCAGCCTTTGTTGTTGTTGTTTCAAGGGATATTAGGAAAACTGGATTACTTGCAGTTTATTCCTGAGGGTTAGGTCATCTCTGAAATGGATCTTGGGTCACTTCATGGGGTCTATAGGGTAACTCTTATACCCATCCCTGAAGATGTAGGGTCCGAGGGCTGTGGAATGAATGAGAGCAGCCACGGCTGCTCAGGAAGCAGAGAATCTGAGCATAATCAGGTCTAAACCTGTGGCACCCGCTGTGGATTAGGATCTGGATGGGACCTCCCTTTGTGGTTGTGGGGAAGACCATTTCCTTCTATTGTCACCTTGTAGACCCAAACTCGTGCTTGACAGGATACCTCTGGGGCTGGTGCATTGCAGCACACTCGGAATCGAATGGCCCCACCCTTGAAGGGCGTCTGTTGCTTTTAATAAGTCTTTGTTCTGGCACAATCTCAGTGTGGCATCAAAGACCTAAGAGGTATCTTAAAGTATACTTCGGCAAAGACTCCCAGGAGCTTAAGAAAGATTGTATGTGAAGTCAGATTTCAGTGGGAAACCCAAGCCTTATATTTACGTAGCACTTTGTAGTTGGCAAATCTGTGTGTTTCAGGCTTCGCCCCTCTTCCCTCCCCAGTGGTCTTCGTGGGATGACAGTGGGTTATCCTTCCTCCTTTCTGACGGGGAGGAAATAAACTCCTCCCACTTCTCTCATTCCTCTCTCTCCCTATTCCTTGCACAGTCACTGTTGGGCCCCCAGCCCCGTGACGTGCAGTGTGTGTGCCAGGGTGGCTGGGTGGCTTTTGTGACGTCATCCTTGGAAACCTGAGCGGGGCTCTTTTCCTTGAGCACCGGCTCTTCCTCGGGGCTGACGGGCTACTGTCCTCCTGCAGGAGCTGGCTGCTGGGCTGACTGTGAGTCGGAGTGTGACGCCACTCCGTGCTTCCTTTCCTTCCTTCTGTAACTCACATGCTTGTTGGGCGCTGTGAGGTCCGTGGATGAAGGAGGTGGTTAAAGAAATGGAGTTCATTTGTTTTCCTTTAAAAGCCAGTCAGAGACGGAACCTAATGACGAGGGGTCAGGCCCTCCCCCTTCCTCTCCCAACTTCTCCTGTAGCATTTTGATATAAAGCCACGCAGAAGATTTGAGCGAGTAGTTTAGGTACAGAGGATGCCTATACAAAACAGGCCGTTCTATCAAAAATAACCAACAATTTTTGGTTAGTTTTAGGATACATCTCTTCTTCAGTCTGTTAGAATATGGTGTTTGAGATTTTCCAATTTATTTTCCTTCTCATTTTTTGTGTGCTTATCTCGCGAGAGAAATCGAGTCCTAAGAATGTCAGGTGACCACCCTGCTAGGGTTTTGCAATAAGAAAGCCCCTGAAACTAGATTTCTAACAACCCATATGAAACAGGTTAGGGAGCAGGAATACTTCCACCTGTCACAGAAAGCCACTCCTCTCTGTGAACTAGAGTTTGGCCACTCCCGTGTTCTATGTTGTGAGACAGGAAGTGATTTCCTCGCTTCCTATGCATGTTTTTTACTCTTCCCCACTCTACCATAGACCACAGAAAACATTAAAAATGATTCTCCGTTAAAAAAAAGCGTTTTCATACCTCTTACCATGAGACTTAACTGCTCTATATTGATACTTCTTTATGTTGAGTCCAATGGAGAAGCATGCCCATGGAGACTTTGAGCATCCCATAATAAAACCCAGAATTTCTAGTCACCGTAGACTTTAATGTCCTTGCATGATGGGGATGTGATTTTTAGCATTGCATGGTGTTTGGGGCAAGATGGAAATGTGGAAATGACACCTTCAATTTCATCGTGCTTTCCTTCTCTGTCACCTACCCTCTTTGAACTGAAAAAAAGAGGCATGGCTCATTTCTTCTGCTTTGTAATTGAGATTGACTTGTAAGATGCAAATAAAAACAAGAGAAAATATATCTAGTAAAATGACATGGCAAAAAGATACTGAAATCTGCTACTGGTGTTCGTTTTCTGCCCTGCTGTGTTACTTCCTCCAAAAATAAACTCCCTGGGAAGGGTTCCTTGGCCGGGCTTTTAGCTTCTACAAAGGTTATAGTGCCCTCTTGTGGCCATCATGAGAATAACTGATTCTAGACTTGATTTTTTTTTAATTTTCAAAGCATTTAATTATGTTGGGAAAGCTATGTCAGTAATAACAGATGTGGTTATTTCCTTACCTTACAGGCTTGTTAGTAAAAATATATATTCTTTCAAAATTGTTGGTCCATAAAATTTGACTTACACATTACATCCTTAGGCACTCACACTTTGTCCAGAGAATTTTTAAAATGTACAGATCATAAAAATTAAGACCTGTGGCACATATGTTCCTCAAAATATGTAAACTGTTTTTTTTGGGGGGGGAGAAACGAACAGAGAAAATATTGAAATAGCATAATAAATTGCCTTTATTTTGAATCAGTGAAGGCAGGAATTTCACCTGCGTTCGAACTTGATTCACACATCCTTAATTGCTGTTGATACAAAGAAATAAGGGATTATCCCCCCCCCCTCTTCCGCTCTCTCTCCAGGTTCTCACTTCACATGTGCAGCCCTACCCTTTCTTCTCCATCTGGCTACCACCAATTATCTCCAGGCTCCCACACAGAAGTGGGAAAAATTATTCTAGACCAAAGGGATACACATGGTACGTTCTTGACTTCTAGAACAATCTTAGAGTAGTTTTCTATTGTTGCTGTAACAGATTATTACAAATTTAGCAGCTTCAAATAATGTGTTTTCTTACCGTTCTGGAGGTCAGATTTTAGCTTTCTTGGGCTAAAATCAAGGTGTTGGCAACATTATGTCCGTCTGGAGGCTCCAGGGTAGAATCCCTTTCCTTCCCTCTTCAGGTCACCCTCATTCTGTGCTTCTTGGCTCCCTGCCTCCATCTCCAAAGTCAGCAATGTCATATCTCTGTGAACCCTTCCTTCTAGTCACACCTTCTCTTAAAGACCCTGTGATTGATTAATCCAGGAGACTCTTTTCATTTTAATGCCAGCTGATTAGGAACCTGGCTTCAATGTGCAACCTTAATTCCCCCTTTGGACACATACACAGTGCCCAGTGATTCGGAGACGGCCATTGCTCTGCCTGCCGCAAACCTCCATTTTCAAACAGCTGGTGTAGTCCCCCTGCACCATCCGTTTTCTCTTAGAAATTCTAGGATGTCCAAGTTTTAAGTATAAACCTGAAAGTTCTTGGTCATACTATGGGACTTGAATTTGATTTCATCAAAATATGTTCACCATAAGAAAGGCAATTCTATCTTTATGAGGAGAAAACAAAAAAAAGTCTTAGCTTTTAAAAAAAATTTTTAATGTTTGTTTTTGAAAGAGAGACAGACAGAATTTGAGGCAGGCTCCAGGCTCCAAGCTGTTGGCACAGAGACCAACGTGGGGCTTGAACTCATGATCTGTGAGATCATGACCAGAGCTGAAGTCAGCGGCTTAACCGACTGAGCCACCCAGGCACTTGCCAGAAAGCCTTAGCTTTTAAAATCCCATGTACCCAAATGTAACCGGTACAGTATTTTAACAATCAGATCAGGGTTTAATAATACCTGCATTTAAAGACAAAGCATTAGTCACTTTCAAGGATCAAGGGTCATAAAACAAAGAATAATCGACGCCTCATATTCTTGAGTTTGTGAGCTGCCCTGTGTGATGTCAGACTGACTGAGGGCTCGGCCAAGTCACAGGATAAAGAGACTCTTGTGAGTGCAGGTTGATATTCAAATGTACGGACAACCATAGAGTTTGTAGAGGTCCTGGCCCTTAGAAAACGTTTTTTTTAGAGACAAGATATACAGGAAGCCAACAATATACAGTATGCATACTTTCAAAGGACATTGGATACAGGAGCTAACTTCTTGCTGATTCTTAGGAATCACCCCCACGTATTATGGGCACTGTATTAGGGGAGGGGAGGGGCATGTATAAGTCAAGAGATAAATGGCCCTTATCTTTTGTTTTCTGAATATGTAGTTGGAATGGCCATACTTCATGGCTGGAAGAACTCTTACGTTGAGAGTGGTAAGAGAGGCCAAACAAAAGTCTCTGAAGCTACTGCCTTTCGGGAAGATAGTAAATAAAACCCAATACTGTACCCAATGGGAATGATAGAGCTTAGTGTTCCCCTAAAAGACTTTAAGAATACAAGGTCAGTGGCACCTGAGTGGCTCAACTGGTTACGCATCTGACTTCGGTTCAGGTCATGATCTTTCAGTTCTGCTTCTGCTTCTGTGTCTCCTTAACTCTCTGTCCCTCCCCAACTCATTCTCTCTCTTTCTCAAAAATAAATAAAAACATTAAAAAGAATTAAAATAAAGGATACAAGGCTAGTGGTCCCAACTCATACCAATTTACCAGTTTGACTCTTGAAGAACCATGATGGATCACAACAAATTACACTGGATTTTTTTTTAATTTTTAATTTTTTTTTAATTTTTGAGAGACAGAGAGAGACAGTGCAAGCAGGGGAGGGTCAGAGAGAGAGGGAGACACAGAATCCGAAGCAGGCTCCAGGCTCTGAGCCAGCTGTCAGCACAGAGCCTGACGTGGGGCTTGAACCCACAAACCGTGAGATCATGACCTGAGCCGAAGCTGGACGCTCAACCGACTGAGCCACGCAGGCGCCCCTATACTAGATTCTTATAAACTTAACTCAACTCTAACCCCTATTGTCACTGCTGTGTTTTGTGTGGTGTCTTCCATAGAGCAGATCACAGCCTCAAGTACATGGACTTCGGCTTCGCATGTACCTTCTTTCCAACATCCATCGTTAAGGAGGATCAGAGGCATTCCATGTTTTTATGTGATGAATGGCCCTACCCGTGTATGGTCTCGCTCCAGGTCTATGTTAATTCTGCTGCCATATGTCACAAAATAGTAAAAATAATTAAGGCATTTTCTTCCCTTATCTGACAGTGGACCATTTAAACAGGACATAACATGATGTTCCATAGAACATCACACCAGCCCACTGTATTGATAATATCATGTAATAAGCAGGACTTGATGGACAAGATGTGGCAAGCGCTCTGGAGGCTATGATTAGACAGAAGGACCCCAGAGAGTGAGATATAAACCCTACAGAGATTCAGGAGCCTGCCAAAAACTCTTTAGGGGCTTGATGATCTATGGAAGGCTAGAACATGTCCTTCAAAGTAGAGGGAAAGTTCTAGTATCTTGCACTTCTCTCAGTAAGAAGGAAGCATAATGCTTGGTGTGCCTGTTTCAGTTTTTAAGGTGAAATATTCTATGCTTGTGAAGATTGTTCTGACTTTATTCAGTGACTGACATGGGAAGTTTCTAGTTTTGAGTGCAGCCCAGAGCAAGAATGGTCTCTGTAACAGGAACAGGCCACGGTAATATGAGAGTCACTGGACCAAGGCCATGCCATTTGTGATAGAGTCACCATGAAAAAAATAGCTTCTGGAATGCTATTTAGCTCTCATAGATACTAACTGTGGTAGAGTGTCTAACCATGGAGCATTGGCTAAGTTTGCAGCCAGAATTAAACATTACGAGGTGGCTACAAAGAGACCTAAGTTAGGGTGGTGCAGAAGTAACTCATTGTGAAATGGGAGTGGCACACGCAAGACTGGGCTTACGCAGCTCCGGAGAGCATAGAAAATTGCATGAACAAATGACTCAGACACTGAAGCCACTTGCCACTATTGCATTATTACCTCTCACTCAGTTCACACATTTGACTTCCTGGGGGAGTTCTCTGTCAGATAGAGGAAGAAAATGCCTGAACTTAGGTCATTAACGGGTTGAGTTGATATGTGAATTCTAGCCCGAAATGACTGTTACTGTCCTAAGCTTCATTTTTTAAAAGCCACTGGTGAGTGGGAAAATCTCCCAGGAGTCTGAGCTTCAGGCAGTGCACCAGGTCATCTACTTTGTGTGGAGAGAGAAGTGGCCCAAGGAAAATCAAGGACAAGGAGGTCTTGGGGAGAGGCTTGAGAATCTGCGCATAAGAGTGGGCATAATATGTGAAGATCTGATCTTTGCATTAAATGCTAATACTCATCGAAGAGCATTATTTCAGAAGGGCGCTAAGCAGGGGAGCGTGGGGGACTCAATTGGTTGGGCAGCTGACTTTGGCTCTGGTGATCTTGTGCTTCATGGGTTTGAGCCCTGCATTGGACTCTGTGCTGGCAGCTCAGAGCCTGGAGCCTGCTTCAGATTCTGTGTCTCCCTCTCTCTGCCCCTTCCCCTCTTGCGCTATCTCTCTGTCACCCAAAAATAAATAAGCATTTAATAAAAAAATTAAAAAAAGAAAGACTAAGCAACCAAGTGGATAGTGTGAGTCAGCCAAGTGATGTCCACTAGCCTCTATCACTGACCACTCCGGAGCTTGTGCAATGAGCTCATGAGAAGGGAGACCATAGTGACAGACATGGAGGCTAACCATGGGCCCTAGAACGTGCATTTTGTCAGCAAGCTGAAAGCTGCTGCTGCTGAAGATCTAGTCTGTTAGTAAAAAAACCAATGCTGAGTCCCAAAAAGGTACCATGATTTGAGGAAACCTAGCAAACACTTGTTCGTAAGTTGATTAGGTTGAACCCCTTCACCCTGGGAAAAAGCAATGTTTCACTCCAACTAGGACTGACGAATATCCACATATGGATTTGCCTTTTACAGTTCCTCAGCCAACACTACCACTCCATGACTCATAGAATGTTTGATCGATGCATGGAGTCCCACATAACATCACTAAGGTGGGCTGAATGTTTACTATAGATTTAGCAACATAGATGCAATGGACAAATTCCTCAAAAATTGTGAACTACCCAGATGTTGAAATCTAATCCCCGATGTAGTGATAACAGGAGGTGGCACCTTTGGGAAGTAATGGAGTCACGAGGGTGAAGCCCTCATGAGTGGGATTAGTGCTCTTCTAAGAAGAGTCCAGGGCAGAAGCTCACTCTCTTTCCACTAGGTGATGATAAATCCAGAAGTCAGGAGTGTGTAGTCAGGAAGAGGGCTTTCACCTGAACCATGCTCATTTCCTGATCTTGAAATTCCAGCATCCGGAACTATGGGAAAGAAATTTCTGTTCTTTAGAAGCTCCCACCTTATGGCATTTTGTTTTGAAGCAATTTTGGGGATATATATTTACAATTTTTATATTTTCTTGATGGACTGATACATTATCATTATATACTGACTTTCTTTCTTTGTCTCTTTTGACAGTTTTTAACTTAAACTCTATTTTGTCTTGATGTAAGTATATCCATCCATGCTCTCTTCTGGTTACCATTTGCATGGAATATCTGTTCTCACCCCCTGACTTTCAACTATGTAGCTAGAGCTATATCCTTATAGCTAAAGTGAGTCTTTTGTAGGTATCATAAAGTTGGATCTTATTATTTTCCCATTAGCTACTCTGTCTTTAGACTGGACAAGTGAATCCATTTATATTTACAGTAATGAGAGGTAAGCAAATGGGGAAATATTCTCTTCTATTTTCTGGAAGAGATTGTGTGGAGTTGGTGTTAATTATTCTTCAAAAGTTTGGTAGAATTCTTTAGTGAAACTATCTGGGCTTGGAGACATCTTTTTTTGGGGGAATTTTAAAATAACAAATTATTTCCTTAATACAGGTATGCAAACTATTCATATTTGGCATGTTGTGATAGTTTATAATTTTTGAGGAATTTGTCCATTACTTCTCTGTTGCTAAATTTATTTGGGTTGAGTTGTTCATAAAACCTCCTTATATTTTTTTGGTGTCTGCAGGGTTTATACTTCTAACTCTTGTTTCATTCCTGATACTGATAATTTTTCTTCTCTTTTTTCTTTGTCAGCCTTGCTAGACATTTGTCAACTTTATGATTTTTTTCACTGAAACCTTTTCTTTAATAACTTTCTCTATTGTTTTTCTGTTTTCAATATTTAGTTGTATTTTATTGGAAAAATAGGAAGAAGTACATTTATTCAATTTTCCTAGAAATGTAAATAGCTGATGAATGCTTACTAGGAGGTCATCAGGCCCTCCCAGACTCCATTCATTTACCTCTTCAAAAGATACTCTCAGTGTTTTATTCAAACTGCTCTTTCCAATGGCTTATACAAGTGACGATAGTTTTAGTCATTCTAATTAATATTTACCTTTTGTCCTGGGGAAGAATAAATTCATAGTCAAATGTGTATCACAGACAATAATTATAAAAGGTGCAGACGAAGAAGAGAAAACCATGTCCCGGAGCAGTGAAGGAGGGCTTCATGGGGGAGGGGAGATTTGAACTAAAATTTGAGATATTGATTCTAGATGGAACAAGAGTAAGAGGGGAACCAGGTAGGCTAGTGTGAGACACAAAGGGACAGCATGAAGTCAGAGAAACGTAAGATGTATTAATGAAACAGGCAATATGGCTTCCTGCAGAAAAATAACACAAGTAACTATGAACTTACTTTTCATCGAACGTGGGCTGTGCCAGCGCGTTCATATGCGCATGTGCGTGTGGTCATGAGCAGGCGATCTGCCATGTTAGAAGTATGACTGTTATTCCAGCTGCAAGTTCTCCACTCTGGGCAGAGTAAGTTTAGGGAATTTACAACCACTACTTAATTGAACAGAACTTAAAAAGACATGAAAAAGAACTGGTCCACAACTGGGGTTGCGACAAGGTCACACTTAGTGGATGGATCACAGGACCTCGGATGAGGCTGGCAGAAAGAGCAAGCAAAGTCACAGGGCCTGTGGAGCTGTTAGGATAGAGGTTTGGCAGAGAGAGCCAAAGTCGGAGGGAACGGGCTGCTTTCTGAGACCATTACCATACTAATACCAAAACCAGATAAAATCAGGAGAGAAAAAAACATAGACCAATATCCTTCATAAATATAGTTCTGAAATGCTTAGAATAGGGGTGCCTGGGTGGCTCAGTCGGTTAAGCCTCCAAGTTTGGCTAAGTTCAGATCTCACATAAGTGGGTTCCAGCCCTGCGTCAGGCTCTGTGCTGACAGCTAGCTCAGAGCCTGGAGCCTGCTTTCGGTTCTGTGTCTCCTTCTCTCTCTGTGCCTCCCCCTCTCATGCTCTGTCTCTCTCTCTCTATCAAAAATAAGTAAAACATTAAAAAATTTTAAAAAAATTGAAATTCTTAAAATAATAAAGTCCAGGAATATTTAAAAAGAAGTATGTATGATGACCAAGTGGAGTTTATTCTAAGGATGCAAGATTGCTTCAATATTTAAAATTAATTAAAAAATCTACCATATCAATGAGCTGAAGAAGAAAACTCACATGATTATATTAATTGATACAGAAAATTGATTTGACAATTCAACACCTGTTTATAAAAAAAACTCTCAACAAAATAAGAATAGATGGGGATAGCCTCAACTTGATAGAACATTCTATCAAAAATCTATAGCTAATATTATTATTACTTAAAATTAAAAAATTTCTTTGTTACTTTTTGAGAGAGAGAGAGAGAGAGAGAGATAGACAGTGAGTGAGCAGGGGAAGGGCAGAGAGAGGGAGACATGGAATCTGAAGCAGGCTCTAGGCTCCAAGATGTCAGCACAGAGCCCGACGTGGGGCTCATCCCATGAACTGGGAGATTAAGACCTGAATTGAAGTCGGACACGTAAACCGACTGAGCCACCCAGGCGCCCCTCTAGCTAATATTATAATTAATGGTGTAAAACTGAATGCTTTTCCTCCAAGATTGGGAAAAAGACAAAGATATTCACTACCACTGCTGGAGGTGCTAGCACCTGTGATAAGACACAAGGAGGAAATAAAAGTCTTACAGATCACATAGGAAAAAGATAGTTTCCCCTTTTTACAGATGACATGATTGTGTAGAAAATCCCAAAGAATCTTGAAAAAAGAAAAAGACAAAAAGACAAACAGAAACTTCCTGGAACTAACAAGGGAGTTCAGCAAAATCACAGGGTTCAGGATAGATGCACACACACAAAATCGGTTGTATTTCCATACCTTTGCAATGGACACATGGATACTAAAATTAAAAATAGAATACCATCTATAATCATTCAAAAGAAATCCTTTGGTGTTAATCTGACAAAAACGTATAAATAGGACATGCTATAAACTACAAAACACTGAAGAAAGAAATAAATAAATCTAAATTAGAGGAGAGACAGACCTTGTTCATAAGTTTGAAATCTCAACATAGCAAAAATGTCACCTCTCCCTAAACTGCTACACAAGTTTAATGAAATTCCTATCAAAGTCCAAGCAAAGGGAAAGATGTCAGCAAGACAGTGGAATGGACGTTTCCAGCACTTACTTGTTCCCTCAAAGAAACATCAATTTAAGCAACTATCCCCATTTGAAAATACAACAATAGCCAAATCATGGAAAGATTGTCCATCACCTGATGAGTGGATCAAGAAGATGTGGTATATATACACAACGGAGTACTACATGGCAATGAGAAAGAATGAAATATGGCCATTTGTAGGAAAGTGGATGGACCTTGAGGGTGTCATGCTAAGCAAAATAAGTCAGGCAGAGAAGGACAGAAACCATGTTTGCACTCATAGGTCTAACAGGAGAACAGGAGAAACATAATGGAGGACCAGGGGGAGGGGAAGAGGGAAAGAGAGTTGGGGAGAGAGAGGAAGGCAAAACCTGAGAGACTATTGAATGCTGAAAATGAACTCAGGGTTGAAGGGGAAGGGGGAGGAGGGAAAAGAGGTGGTGGTGATGGAGGAGGGCACTTGTGGGGAAGAGCACTGGGTGTTGTATGGAAAGCAATTTGACAATAGACTACTAAAAAAAAGAAAAGAAAAATACCTTCATGAGAGATAAGGAATTAGGTAAAAAATTAAAGCACTGAGTGTAGCACAGAAATAGGCCAATACTAGACACTGTAGGAGGAAGAATGTACAAAACGACCCGTGCGTGGCCCCAGGTTCCGGGTTCAGAGGGCATGAGGGCGAGACTTCACACAGGAGGGCTGGAATTCTAGGCGGCCCTGTTGCCTGCGGTTCTGTGTGGCAGTGCTGCCGGGAACCCCGTCATCCCCACTGCCATCCAAGCTTCTGTGGGAATAATTAGAGAGGGAATTAATGGGAAAGGCTGGCCTTTCAGATACGATGGACCTGGGGGACGCGGGCTGAGGCTTAGGAGGCAGAGTTGACCATTAGAATATTTATACTTACCGGCTGGTAAAGGCTGAGACCTGCTGGTAACTTCTGACCCTTAATACGCGTTTCCTACATATTGTATGCAGGGCAGTGTTCCTTCTATACACGATCCCTTTTATGTGAGGTAGGTTTTTTTTATTTTGATTAATGAGGTAACTACACTAAAAGGCTCAGAGTGGCAAATGCTTTGCCCCAAACTGTGCATCCAGTCATCCAGCTGTAGGTGGACTACATTTTATTCCAGGTTGGCTTTGGCTCCGTTCCGCAAGCTCTGGGACTCCACGTGGGTCATTTGCTCACTCTGGCTTCTACAGTGTCTAGGACTGGCCCGTAATTGGAAGGAGGCAAATAATGATTGATTCGACCACGTTAGAGAGCAACTGAGTGGTCAGGGACGCGGTCCTCAGGAGGTGAGCGGGAAGGGGGGGTCTTTCTCAGAAGATGATCAGTAGGGTGGGGAGTGTAGAGGTGGCGTCCCCCTGTGGCTTGCTATTAAATCTAGGGTTGATAGTCTCTCAGAGCTTTCTGGGGGCTGCGTGTGATTCTTGAAAGGAACATTTGTAAGCAGTTGTTCATAAATAAATGGCTGAACTTCATATTATTTTAAGGTTGATGATGCAATAAATCATAGGTCTGGGAAGAGAGAGAACTTGCAAGTTGGAGTTCTTAAAATCTTACTTCCTCCAGGGAGGATAAAAGCTGTGGTTCTTTTGTTGCGATAATGACGGACTGGGACTGTCAGTGTCAGTCTGCCCAAATCCTGCTCTCTGAATAAATGCTGGTAATTGCTAATTGCTTTGAGAAGAAAACTGACTCATAGCCTGAGAATGACTTGCATATCAATGTTTGGGCCCTCCGTGCTGGTTTTCTGTCAAAAGCTGGGAATGTGTCTCTACACTTGCTTCCTCTTCTTCCTGTGGGGTAGGCCATTCAAAGGGGAGATACCATAGGGAGGAAATTTAAATGTGGGTTAAGGGGTCATGCTCTTTGTTTCTGGCCATTTTGGTCTGCAGATCATGTCCTTCATTTAATATACAGAGGAGAAAATGAAGAGCGTTTGATTAAATTTCTAGCAAGCTAGGCGGTAGGGGCTGATGTAAGTGGCCAACCTCACTTGCTTGGGTCTTTAAGTGTCCTTCACCCTGATTGCGTCTCTAAAAATATGTTTTTAGCCTGCTACAGATTTATGGCTTTGTTAGACCCAGCCATAGTGACACCTTCCTTTTTTTAAGGACAATTTTAAACTGAAAAGGCTGTCCTAGTGACCGTCATGTCAGGGGCTCTTTCTCACATGCCAGTGACCAGATCAGAGGGAGTGATTCGGTCAGAGTGGATGAGGGCATGAAACCACTCAAAGGGCACTTTTATTGATTGCTGGCTCTTCCACTGCAGTTGGTCAGCAGAGTGTATTTTCTGGTTTGTGGTTTGCTGCAGGTTGAAAGAACATTTAAAAATAAGAGGTTGTAAGGGGAGAAGTCAAGGAGTTTGAGATGCACCATAAAGGGGTGACATTTTTAATGTTTATTTTTGAGAGACAGACAGATAGAGATAGAGATAGAGAGAGAGAGAGAGCACACAAGCAGGGGAGGGGCAGAGAGAGACACACACACACAGAATCTGAAGCAGGCTCTAGGCTCCGAGCTGTCAGCACAGAGCCTGATGCAGGGCTCAAACTCATGAACTGTAGGATCATGACCTGAGCCCAAGTCAGATGCTTAACCAACTAAGCCACCCAGGGGCCCCAAGGGAAATCATTTTTAAGTCCCCAACGGACTGCTCCTGACCTCTCCCATATGGGGCACACATTTGATCCTCTTCCTACCTTTTCCCCTGAATTCTGATACCTGTCATCTTAAAATGAACAAATCTTTTAGAATCTCTAAAAGCGAGAAAGAGAGTTTTATTTGAGTCCAAGTTAGGATAGCTTCCCAGGAAACACCCTCTTCGTGGGGAAGAAGATGCCTGGAGAATGAACAGTTTTTTACAGAGTTATAGTTTATGATTATAGATTAGCATATAGGCAAGAATCATGAGTTCTACAGCAAAGTGCAGGGTGTAGGAGCATTGATGGGTATCTCAAGGACAAGATGGTTTTTCTTTAGACTACTCATTCACAAAGCAGATGCACAATGCACGTGCGGTTGCTGTAAATCAGGGTTTTGATTTAACAGAGCTTATACACAGTCTTGTTGATTTAGAAAGCAATCTAAACTGGCTTCCCTCATCTATCAGGCCTTCTGAGAGTCTTTTTCTCATCATACCTCCTGCACAGGTCAGGAACCATCAGTCTGAAGACCTCTGCTTGGCTGTCTCCCCTTCCTGACTTATTCCTTTGGCATGTTCAACCCAAAGGCACACCTGTGAGAATGACCTGGGGAACCTGTAAAAAGTGCTGGTCACCAGGCCTACCTCCAGACACTTCACTGATAGAATTGATCTGGAGCGGGGCCCAGGCATTGGCATTTTTTATTTACTTTATTTTATTATTTTTTAATTTTACTTATTTATTTTGGGAGACAGAAAGTATGTGGACAGGAGAGGGACAGAGAGAGAGAAAAGAGAAAGAGAAAGAGAGAGAGAGAGAGTGAAAGAATCCCTAGCAGAAGTCGCACTGTCAGTGCAGAGTCTGACACAGGACTCGCTCTTGTGAACCATGAGAGCATGACCTGAGCCCAAATAGAGTCAAATGCTTAACCAACCGAGTCACCTGGGTGCACACCAGGCACTGGCATTTTTTAAAACAATCAAATAAGTAAATAATGGGTTGATAATCACTTCTATATGAAGACTTTCTAAAATATTAACATTATTAAAAAACCATGACCTCTCATTTTTATTTTTACTGAAAGCTTTCTGTAGACTAATTTAATCCTCATTTCAGTTATTAGTGATTTTATCATGGTGGAAACAGGCTCAGAGAGGTTAAGAATGCATTAGTGAGGGGCACCTGGGTGGCTCAGTTGGTTAAGCATCCGACTTCTGCTCAGGTAATGATCTCACAGTCTGTGGGTTCAAGCCCCATGTTGGGCTGTGTGCTGACAGCTCAGAGCCTGGAGCCTGCTTCAGATTCTGTGTCTCCCTCTCTCTCTGACCCTCCCCTGCTCACTCTCTGTCTCTATCTCTAAAAAGACATAAAAACATAAAAAAAAATAATTAAAAAAAAAGAATACAATAGTGAGTAGAAGGGACCAGGGATTAAGCCTGGTCAGTTGGGCTGTAAAGCTCAGAATTTTAATGACATACTACACTATTACAGATGCTGCTTTAATTTCTTGTTCTGTTTTGTTTTGTTTTACTCTGGGGTCTGAGCCCTGTGAAGACAAAGGCTATGTTTTTTTCCTTTCTCTTTTCCTAGCACCTAGCAGTTCCCAATGCAGGTTGGGATGAGATGAATTTTAAATGTTGTGCATGAATTCCAGGGCCATTCAGCAGACAGGCAGGTCTCAGCACTGACCTCTAGGTGGTTAGTGCTAAAAAATAAAATTCTACTGAGCAAACATCTTATTGGCTTCATTCAGCAATTCATGAATCAGGAAGTATCCAGTGTAGCAGATAGAAAGATGCTTGGAGAACTATACTTGAAGAGGGATTTTATAGGCAGAAGGGACCAGGAACAAGGAAGTCATCTTGGGCAAAACAGGGGGTTGAGGAAATGCAGATAGGGGAGGACAGGGTCCATCAGAAAGACTGTGTCATTGTCCCGGCCAGGAGATTCCAGACTGGCTGGTTGAAGATGCCATTTCTGGGAAATCTGAAATTATAATTAAATTCAGGCTCCATTTGGTGATATGTGGCTGAGCATAAACAACTCCATTTTGGGTCTGTTGCCTTGTTTTTAACAAGAGTTTTCCTGTTCTTGTGAGAATCCCTCCTGTGAATCTCTTTGCTTCCAATGTCCTCCATCGTCCTGCCTGCTGGTCTTCATCTCCTACTTCCTTCATCTTACCTACTCCTCCTCACTTACTTTTCCAGTCTAACTTGGCCAGAATGGTTTTTCTTTCTCTGAACTCTCAAGGCACATAAAACATGTATTATGTATTCCTATTTGTCCTTTCTTTTTATCAGTGTACATAGATGTGATTGTCTCTTTACCATAAGCTCAGCTCTGCCTTTATTTTTCTAAGTATGGGCTTTTATTTACATTTCATCTGCTTGCCACCTATAGGCTTGGGGAGGAACTTTAGAAAGAATTCATATAATGTGGAAATTAAGAGCATTGTTTTGAAATAACTTACTACCTGGGTCACATGGAGAATATAATCTCTCAGTCTTTATTTCCTCACCTATCAAATGGGATGCTAGTAGCACTGTCTGATAAGGTTGTTGTAGAGAGTCAGTGAGATAATAATTGTAAATCGCATAATGGGAAAACTGTAGATAGTTTGGGTTTGATGAATGTTCACGATTTCCCTTTACATCTTCATTATCAGTAACAGGATCATGAAGTAAGTATCTTCTTTCAAAGACTCTCTACATTCCCAGCTAGTGGTAGAGTGTTGCTTTTGTTTTTGTTTTTGGCAGATAGGTGTGGGCAGCTCACTGCTACTCTGCCTGCTTCACTCTTTGGCTTTTTCACTGAAAGTGAACAAGTTGGAATCCTTCAAAGTCTAGATCCATCCATATCGTTTGGGAAGATCACAGAAAACAGCTGCTTGTTTCCATCACACTCTCTATGGATTTGAATTTAAGAAGCTGTAAATTTTTGTTGTGCCCGCATTTCAGAATGTGGCTTGGTGACTATCTCCCAGGATGTGGGACCAGCAAGGGAAGACAATTCAGGAAAGGGGCTGACGGCTAAAGGTTAAAGTGGGGCTTGGAGTTCCTCAGTCAGTCTAGAGAAGGAGTATAACATGGACATGAGGGATATAGGAGAGCTTAGTCGGCAGAATCACTTGGCGATACCTAGCATTAGTTTCTACATTATTCTGTGGAAATTTGATACCATCGCTTTACTAGAACAGTCAAGGAGAGCTGAATATCATAAATTCCCATAGGGATTGCCTCTCACTTCTTCTTCTCTCCTGTACCTTAGACAGAATATTCTTTATATTAACTATTTAGCTTCAGAATAGGGCTTTGGTGTAGTCAAGAATGGGAGGAATGAGGGAGCAGCAACAGAGGTGAAGAAGCAGCAGGGCACGAAGTGACAGGCTGTGACACAGATAGGATTGTGCATGTGATCCTTTCTCTTAATTTTCTATGATAGTTCCAACCCAACAAATTCATTCAGCCATCCATGTGACCAACCAGGCCTCTGTGAGACATGTCTCAGGCTTTCTGGAGAGGCAGAGCTGAATTATGTCTTTATAGGCCCTAAACACTCAAAATATGATGTTACACCTACCCTCCTGATGCAAATCAAAAAAGTGAAAATACTCAATACTAAAAAAAGGAAAGTCCAAAAAGGTTTCAGCTTTTTCTATTGTGGTTCCATTGGTATTTCTTTTTTTTAAATGTTTATTTGTTTTTTTGAGAGAGAGAGAGAGAATGAGCACAGGAGGGGCAGAGAGAAAGGGAGACACAGGATCAGAAGTAGGCTCCAGGCTTCAAGCTGCCAGCACAGAGCCCAGTGTGGGGCTTGAATCTGTGAACCTTGAGGTTATGACCTGGCCGCAGTCGGATGCTTAACTGATTGAGCCACTCAGGTATCCTATACTGGTGTTTCTTTAGGTAATATTCAATATCAAATTCTTTCAGTTTGCTTCCTAACTTGGTGTTTTTAGTATATGTCTGTGTTGATTTTCCTCTAAGCAAGGGCATATCTAGTTTCAGTGGGAGAAAGCCTGAGCACTGTCGCCAGCATTGGGCTGTTCAAGGAAAATTGTAAAAGGAGCCCCACTACTGCTCACCAGCGGGAGCCCCCGTGTCTCTGATGAGGCGTAGAGGCTCGAGAGGCCTGGATAAGAGGCCTCGGGTGGCTCAGAGAGGTTGGGCACTGTGGCTGGCTCAGTCTTTCTATGTGGAGCCTGTCATTAGGGAGAAGATAATTAAAAAAAGATTACCCCCCAGATCTGAACAAAGATTAAGTCCATTAATATTCTGTAAGATGGGCGTACAGACGTAGTAAGGGAAGACATCTATTCTCATAGACTTCTAGTTATTCTGGTCTAGTAATTGGAAAGACAGATCTAAGTAATTCCATAAACAAAGCTTTATCAGGGTGCAGACAATAGATCTGACCTACAGAAATGGTCCATGGCTCAGTTGGCCACCTGACTGCCTTGAAAGCCCCATGACCTTGTAGGAAATGGGTGAGAAATAAAGAAGGGCTCTGAGATCTTCTCTTCCAGGCATTCAATCTAATTTAAATAGACAGTTCCTGCCATCTATTTTTGATAAGTGGGTTAACTACGGTTCCCATTTCCTCTTCTCAAAGAGTGTTTTTCTTTGCCTCTTGTCCTAAAAATGCATAAGAATTTTTAAATAAGCTGCTCAGTCAGCCAGTTTCTGGAAGAGCACTGTCTGTACTTTTGCAGGACTGTCTGATTGCTCCTGCAGCCTGGATCAGAAGTTGGAATGCAAGGATTCTGAGTCATGGATGAAGATCTTTTGACAAGTTGTCTCTGTGTGTGTGTCTCATGGTACGTAGGGTACGCGTTGCTCTGCCTGTGTTACTTGTCCAGCACTTTTTAGTTCCCTGCCTCAGGGAACCCGGGGCTTAGGGGAAGGGGGAGCAAGGGAGTGGGAGGCAGGGTGGGTCATGTGGGCACAACTCCGGAACAAAGCCATTACATCTGCTCTCATCACCTTGATATCTGAGAGAAGTAGATCTCTTCCCTGAAGACATGAACTGAATGAGAGAGGGTAGCACTTTTCTGCTTCTCAAAACAAGACTTGGACTGAACGTTGGTACTTTAGAAAGAAGCACATTGCTGGCTGTGTTTATTCTAACCCCTGGGGAGATCCCTTCCCACCCAAACCTGGGCATGAAACAACTTCTTCTCTGCCTTGAGGTTCCAGGAAGAATAGTCCATTGCCCAGCATGTGGTATAAACATAACTCTAGTCTTAAGGCAGGTATATGGGAATTTCAATGGATAGATTTAGACATGGATGGTTCTTCCTAGTGATGTTTCAAAAATACAAATCGAATTATCTGACTTTCCTGCTTAAAGATCTCTGATGATTTTCCACTGGCCACTGAAGAAAGTATACGTTCCTTAAATAACATTCAAAGTCCTTTAAAATGTGGTTTTAGCCAGACTTAAAGCTGCTTGCATTGTTCAGCTCTCAAACCTCGTGCCCCAGTATGGGCCTTCCCAGCAGGCAATACTTTGCATTAATCACAATCTTTTTGGCCTTTTCTGTAGAAATCAACAAGCTGGTTTTAAAATTTGTATGGAAAAATAAAGGGCCAAGAGAGCAAAGTCAATCTTGAGGGCAAAGAACAAAGTTAGAGGCCTTATGCTATTAGATAATCAAGAGTCCTTATAAAATTTCTGTATCTAAAACAGTGCAATAGGGGCACCTGGGTGGCTAAGTCGGTTAAGCGGCCGGCTTCAGCTCAGGTCATGATCTCACAGTTTGTGGGTTTGAGCTCCGCATCAGGTTCTGTGCTGACAGCTAGCTCAGAACCTGGAGCCTGCTTCAGATTCTGTATCTCCCTCTCTCTCTGACCCTCTCCTGATTGCGCTGTCTCTGTCTCTTAAAAAAAAAAAATTAAAAAAAACCAAAACAGTGCAATAGACCAATGGAACAAATTAAAGAGAAACAGATGCATTGGGGCTCCAGGGTGGCTCAGTCAGTTGAGCATCGACTTCAGCCCAGGTTATGATCTTGCAGTTTGTGGGTTCGAGTCCCACATCAGGTTCTGTGCTGACTGCTCAGAACCTGGAGCCTGCTTTGGATTCTGTGTCTCCATCTCACTCTCTGCCCCTTCCCCACTCATGTTGTGTCTCTCTCCTTCTCAAAAATAAACATAATTAAAAGAGAAACAGATGCAGATATATAAGATTAAGAGAGTTATAGCATTGGGTACTACTAGGCAGAGGGGATCCTCTCTTTTCAAAAGTGATGGTGGGTTAACTGTCCATATGGAAAAGCCTTCTTAATTTCATACACATAAATAATTGTGTATTATGAAAGGATTATGGATGGTGAAAGGTTAAACATTTTAGAAGAAAACATGGACTATCTTCTTGATTTTGTAGTCAGCAAAGATGTCTTAAACAGGAAGTAAAAGCCACTATCATTGATAAATTAGAGTGTTTTACAATCCAGAATTATATTCACTCAAATATGCCTTGAAAGGAGTAAAATGTCAATCCATAAAGAGGGAAAAGATAATTTCAATGAATAAATCCAACAAACAACTTGTAACCACAGAATGTAAAGAGTTGTAAGCCAACAGACAATGACGTACAGCCCCATAAAGAATAGCCAAACGCTTACATAGGCATCTCACAAAAAAGAATTTACATATGCCAATGAGGACCTGGTAAGATGCTCAACACAATTATTATTAAGAAATACAACTTAACCCCCTAATAACATATCATTATACACTACCGAGGTGGCTAAAGTTGTTAAAAACTGACAAGATAAAATGTTGGCAAGGAGGTAGAGCACTGGAAGTCTCTCACCTACTGCTGGAGGAAGCATAATTCAATGAAGTCAGTTTAGGAAATAATTTGATATTATTTATTAAACAATTCCACCCTCAGGTATGTATCCAAGAGAAGTTGAAATATATTTATGTGCATCAGAAGATGGATGTCATAGCATTTTTCATGACAGTCGAACTTTGGTAATAGCCCAAGTGTCTATTCATAGTAGGATAGATGAATAAGTTGTGGCATATCCACACAAAGTATGAAGATCCTTGCACTCTATGAAGGCATTAGACTTTAATAGATACGTAATGAAACACCATTCAGAGGTTTTGAGCAGTACAAAGCTGTGCTTCAGGAAGTTTCTCTGGTAATGGTAGGCAGAGAAGACATTTGTATGTATTGGGATCTGGGCCTAGGTTTTTCTTCTCAGAAGTTTCATGTTTATATCTTTTTTAAATATGCAATATGGAGTTATCCAATATTATATTATAGTAGTTTCTCCTTACCATAAAGTGTTTTTGAGGGGAGACAATTTCCCTGTTCAAAAAATCATACGGGACAACTTAAAGCATGCTCTAAAATCTACCTTATTGGACTTCTTGTTTCTTGCAAAGAATTTCACTGCTTAAGCTACAAGATTCATTATTGAAAAGAAGACTAGAAGTGAAGGTGCCTACATTTATTTTCAGCAATGGACTTTCCAGCAGAGAATTATTTCCCTATCTAGTTGGATTGGCAGTTCTAATTGAAGGAGTCGTGGTTGTCAAGGTTCAGGGACACTTCGGTTTTAAAAGCAGAAACAACTGAAGAGAGAGAAACCCACTTATTTCATTCATTTTAAGTACTTATTCAATATAGAAAACCAGAAAGACTCCATCAGAAAACTGATAGGACTGATAAATGAATTCAGTAAAATCACAGGATATAAAATTAATGTACAGACGTCTGTGGCATTTCTATGCACCAATGATGAAGCAGCAGAAAGAGAAATTAAGGAATTGATACCATTTACAATTGCCCCCTAAACAGTAACATACCTAGGAATAAGCCTAACCAGAGAGGTAAAGGACCTGTATTCTGAAAACTATAAAACACTGATGAAAGAAATTGAAGATGACACACAGAAATGGGAAGATATTTCATGTTCATGGATTGGAAGGAACAAACATTGTTAAAGTGTCTATACTACCCAAAGCAATCTACAGATTTAAAAAATTTTTTAAATCTTTATTTATTTTTGAGAGAGAGAGAGAGAGAGAGAGAGTGAGCACAGAGGAGTAGCAGATAGAGAGGGAGACAGAATCTGAAGCAGGCTCCAGGCTCTGACCCGTCAGCACAGAGTCCAGTGCGGAGCTCGAATTCATGGACCGTGAGATCATGACCTGAGCCAAAGTTGGACACTTAATTGACAGAGACACCCAGATACCCAGAAATCTACAGATTTAATTCAATCCCTAGCAAAATACCAACAGCATTTTTCACAGAGCTAGAAAAAACAATTCTGAAATTTGAATGGAACCACAAAAGACCTCGAATAGCCAGAGTACACTTGAAAAAGAAAGTCAAGCTGGAGGCATCACAATTCTGGACTTCGGGTTACATTGCAAAACTGTAGTGACCAAAACACTATGGAACGGGCGCAAAAATAGACACATACTAATGGGACAGAATAAAAAATCCAGAAATAAACCCACAACCATATGGTCAATTAATCAATTAATCTGTACAATGCTGGAAAGAATATCCAGTGGGAAAAAGACAGTTTCTTCAATAAATGGTATTGGGAAAACTAAACAGCAACATGCAAAAGAAAGAAACTGGACCCCTTCTCACATCAAACACAAAAATAAATTCAAGCTGGATTAGAGACCTAAATGTACGACTTCAAAACATAAAAATCCTGGAGGAGAGGGGTGCCTGGGTGGCTCGTTTGGTTAAGCTTTTGACTCTTCCTTTGTTTCCGCTCATGATCTCACAGTTTATAAGTTCAAGCCCATGTCAGGCTCTGTGCTCCTGGAATGGAGCCTACTTGGGATTCTCTCTCTCTCTCTCTCTCTCTCGCTTGCTCTCTCTCTCCCTTTCTTTCTGTCCCTCCCTTTGTCTCTCTCTCTCTGTATCTCCCCCCCCCCCAAATAAATAAGAGCTTTAAAAAGTCCTAGAGGAGAACATAGGCAGTAACCTCTTTGACATTGGCTGTAGCGATTTCTTTCTAGGTATGTTTCCAGAGGCAAGGGAAACAAAAGCAAAAATGAACCATTGGGACTTTGTCAAAATAAAAATCTTCCACACAGCAAAGGAAACAACAAGCAAACTAAAAGGATGAACCTATGGAATCGGAGCAGGTATTTGCAAATGACATACCGATGAAGGGCTAGTATCCAAAATATATAAAGAACTTATAATACTCAACACTCAAAAAACAAACAATCCAATTAAAAACGAGCAGAAGACATAAATTAGACATTTCCCCAAAGAAGACATATAGATGGCCCCCAGACACATGAAAATCACTAATTGTCAGGGAAATAAAAATCACAACTAAATGAGATAATACCTCACACCTGTCAGAATCGCTATACTCAACAACACAAGAAACAAATGTTGGATGTGGCAAAGTGGGAACCTTCTTGCACTGTTGACGGGAATGCAAATTGGTGCCGCCACTGTGGAAAACAGTTTGGCGTGTCCTCAAAAAGTTAAAAATAGAACTACCCTAAGATCAGCAATTGCACGACCAGGTATTTACCCATAGAATGCAAAAATACTCATTCAAAAGGATACATGCACCCCGATGTTTATAGCAGCATTATCTACAATAGCCAAATTATGGAAACAGCCCAAGCACTTATCAACTGATGAATGGATAAAGAAGTGGTATAGATATACAATGGAATATAATTCAGCCATAAAAAGTATAAAATCTTGTCATTTGGAATGACATGGATGGAGCTAGAGAGTATTATGTTGAGCAAAATAAATCAGTCAGAGAAAGACAAATACCATATGATTTCACTTATATGTGGAATTTAAGAAACAAAACAAACAAGCTAAGGGGAGAAAAACAGAGAGTGAGGCAATCCAAGAAACAGACTCTTTTTTTTTTAATAGTTTATTGTCAAATTGGTTTCCATATAACACCCAGTGCTTCTCTCCACAAGTGCGCCCCACCATGACCATCACCCCCTTCCCTCCCTCCTCCTCCCCCTTCAGTCCACGGTTTTCAGTATTCAATAGTTTCTCATGATTTGTGTCCCTCACTCCCCCAGCTCTCTTTCCCCCTTCCTCTCCCCATGGTCCTCTGTTAGGTTTCTCCTGTTAGACCTATGAGTGCAAACATATGTTATCTGTCCTTCTCTGCCTGACTTATTTCACTCAGCATGACACCCTCGAGGTCCATCTACTTCGCTACAGATGGCCATATTTCATTCTTCCTCATTGCCATGTAGTACTCCATTGTATATATATACCACATCTTCTTGATCCATTCATCAGGTGGTGCACATTTAGGCTCTTTCCATGATTTGGCTATTGTTGACAGTGCTGTTATGAACATTGGGGTACATGAGCTCCTATGCATCAGCACTCCTGTACCCCTTGGGTAAATCCCCAGCAGTGCTATTGCTGGGTCATAGGGGAGTTCAACTGATAGTTTTTTGAGGAGCCTCCACACTGCTTTCCAGAGTAGCTGCACCAGTTTACATTCCCACCAACAGTGTAGGAGGGTGCCCGCAAGAAACAGACTCTTAACTAAAGAAAACAAACTGATGGTAATCAGAAGGTAGTGGGTGGGTGGGAGGATGGGTTAAATAGACGAGGGTTAAGGAAGGCACTTGCTGTGATGAGCACTGGATGTTGCATGGAAGTGTCGAATCACTATATTGTACACCTGAAACTAATACTATGCTGTACGTTAACTAACTAGAATTTAAATAAAAACTTAAAAGACAAAGTCCTTATTCAGTGTCAAAGTCATCGGTTAGTTAATTCTTAGACACCTTATCTACAGTGCAACATTCACCTGGAGAATATTCTTTTTAAGCAGGTAAGTTATGATGTACAAATGAGAAAGACGAGGGAAATCTATATATCACTATCAGATTTTCTTTATTAGTCATATATATCATTGTACATTACATGCAAGAAAATCACAATATAGCCCAAATGGTTATGTATTCTGGCACAACGAGAGTAATACAGTCAAAAGTTTATAGTTTTACATACAACTATCTTCAACAGTCAAACAGGACTAATGAAAGAATAATTTACTGATGTGCTCACCATTTGATGTACAAGTTAACATTGTGATCTGCCCATGAGATCACTGGGATCTGGCAGAAGTCATTCTTTTCAAAACTAAAGCTGACTATCCTCTCTTACCTGGAAATGTGCAGAAAGTGTAAAATGATAGCTTAGTCTCTACTGCAAGTGGAAATATTTTTCTACAATTAAAAAGACATTCTGATGGGACCAACATATTAATTAAAACTAGGACACAAACAGAAAACTAAATAAAAACTACCAGACCATCAACATGAAAAGAACATTATATACTTTTAAACATTTCTCTTTGGTGTTACCACAACCAAAAATATACCATTGATCCTTGAACAACACTGGGAGCAGGGATGAGGAGGTTGGGGGAACTGACCACCCCCTGCCCAGCAAGCAGTTGAAAATCTGCATAAAACTTTTGACACCCTCAAAGCTTAACTATAGTCTATTGTTGACTGGAAGCCTTACAGATAGCATAGTCAATTAACACATATTTTGTATGTTATACATATTATGTACAGTATTCTTACAAAAAAGTAAGTTAGAGAAAGAAAATATTATTAGAAAATCATAAGGAAGAGAAAATACAAGACTGTATTGTATTTATTGAAAAAGAAAAAAACCTAGTTATAGGTAGACCAGTGCAGTTTAAACCCATGTTGTTCAAGATCAAGTGTATTCATCTGTCTCTATATTCCTGGCAAGGGCACACAGGTGAAATACAGACACCTACATAAATATTTTTGATTTATTGTGCTACAGGCAGATCGGGGGAAGTTCTTAAACACAGAAGTATGTTGTGTTCACCATTAAATCTATGGACTTCATAGTATTTCCCTAGTGATGTGGTTACCATTTCATTTACTTAGATAGAAAATCTGTAAAACATGAACTACTCTAGACCCTCTTCTTATGGTACCTGTTGGCATTTCTATAATCAGCTCTCTGAATATTTGCTGCATAGAGGCTGAATCCATACGTAGAACAGCAGATCTGTTTCTTTCCTTTCATCCCCAAAATGTTCAAGGACTATGATTGATTCTGCTTTTTTTTCAGACCCCTGAGTGGGAGCCGCGAGAACAAAATCAATGCATTGAGAGTTGATTGCTTCTGGTAGGTTTGACTAGGAACTATAGCAAAAGGAAATAACATTTCTGTCACCATTTCTATTGCTGGGGGAAAAAAAGGTAGTTTGTGGGAAGTATGTGAGAGAATCTGTACAAAAATATTAGTACTAAATCAACCACAGAGAATCTCATTTAACAAAACATTTTTAAATAATATTTTGATTTTTCCCATGGAAACCTGGGCATCTTTTTAAACTAAATGTTTTTAACTGCTTGAATTTCAAATAAAATTAAGAACATGCATCACAACTTCTCCTCTCCTCTTCTAATAAAAATTGTCTTAATTATCTTTGGAAAACAGAAATGTGTCATTAATGTTAAAAAAGCGACCGAGCATGTAATGCTTGGATTCACACATTTAAAAGCTTGTCTGTTATATCTGAAAGAACAGATTTTCTGTTTCTTCTTTATAAAGCTTCACTTGCATTTTTTTATCATTTAGTAGAACAAAATTAAAACAAGACCACTTGTTTTAAGTTTCCAGAATTATTATTAAGTGAAAATTCAGAAAATATATGACCAAGATGTGTTAGTGGAAACTGGTACTTCTTTTTAAAATTTCCATTAAATTAATAGGAATTTATGTTCTTATATTCATAGAGCAGAAATTTTTGTGGTGAGTGTATTAAATTATAATTGTAGCTTTGGATTTTATGGATTCAGGATTTATGACTCTTCAGACTTTTCAGTGAAATTAATGGTTTGGGTGGCAATAAAAGCATAATTTGAAGTTCAAATGTAGATTTAAATAGGGAATGTGTAGTTGAAAGCATTTTCTAAATTTCATCTTATTTCCAGAGTATACATGTAAAAGAGCTTGCAAGTAATTTATTGATGCTGGACTTCAAATAGGGAGCTAAGTTCTTGATAAATTTTATTTCATTTATCTCTTTTGATTTTGATTACAATTAACATATAATTTCCAAGGCTCCATTTTGTTATGTGTGTGTATGTTATGTGTCCATGATAATTATGTTCAAAATGCTATATAATGCAAAGACCTGACTGATAACAGAAAAATCAACCAGACCAGGTATTCCAAGAATTACAGCGACCTCTGATCTCAAGGGGCTGCAGAACTATACCCCCCCCATCTTGGGAAGTCACCTGTTCATCCAGCCATAATGAAATAAATATGTTTGAGAAAATGTATAGAAATTTTTTCAAATGAATATAGATGCTCTTCTGAAATAAAAAAACACATCTAAAAATATTATTGACATCTTCGTTTCCCCTTATGGATTTTCTCACACAGTGGGCACTTAAACACAAGTTCTTTTTGTATGTGGGAGTCTTTAACTTTATAAAATGTTGACAAGAGCTTCTTATACTTCAAAGTATTACAAAAGACAGTTAGAGGTCAAAACTATACTCTTTTAACACAGCAGAGTCAAAAAGGTTTATAGTTTATAGATCCAATCTAAGGTTAATTCCTGCTATTTACAAAGGTATCTGTGTGCAGTGGAAAAGCAGAGAAGAGGAAACACCTCTTGCTTTTAAATTTATGCCAGAAGCAGCATTTCTGTTCCCTGGCAGTTACCGTTTAGTGTGTTTCCCCTTTCCATTCCTTCAACTCTGTGTGAAGGATGGGGTGGCCTTTCCCACATGGTGTCTTTAACTGCTCCCCGTCCCGGTGCCTCTCAGTGAGGAACTAGCCTGTTAGAGAATGACCAGCACGATCCCTTCAATGGTCTCAGGATCAGCAAGAACACAAGCCACACTGATCTCTCAATGTCCTACTGAAAGCATCAGCCTTGTTATGAGAAAATATATTAAAAGATATTCTTATGTGCGTATCCATGCTTATGGGCCAAGCTACATCCTGGTGCAAGTAACTTCCTTCAATGAACTATTCCTGTTTTCAGATTTCCCTGGAATTATATTGTAGGGCACGTTACTTAAATAGGTCACGAGCCATTATTGGGACTTGTATTATACAATTTGATTTATGAATTTGGTTATAAGATTTAGATTTTTGGCTCAGGTCATGGTATCATGGTTTGTGGGTTCAAGCCCTGCAGTTGGGCTCTGGGCTGGAAGCAAGAAGCCCACTTGGGATTCTCTCTCCCTCTTTCTCTGCCCCTCCCCCACTCTTTCTCAAAATAAATAAATATTTAAAAAATTTAGTTCATTCTTAGAAAAGATTTTATGATATATGCTAAAAAGAAATCATATAATCAACATTAACTCTACCTCCCAAACCCAGTAAATGGATAAAATTTATCAAAACAAACAAAAAACAACGAAGCAGTTGTCGATGTGAACACAAGTTTTTCTTATGTTGTTCCCTCCCCCCTTAGGTGATTGATTCACAGGCAGCAAGGGGATCCTAAGAGTTACTTGCCAGGTTCTATTATTTACAATATTGAGCTTATAAATCTCAAAAATAACCTGATGTTATTTGAACCTAATTTATATAGATGTAGTGGCTTGCATGGAAAATACCTAGCTGGGTATGAGACCTATTGTTTTTCTCTATTCTCTTGAGAAATAAGAACCACGAATTTTCATAAGGCAGATAAGTTTTGAGTTAATACATCAATGATCAGTAGCAGCTTCCTACTGAGTGAGAACACTGGGTGAGCCTGGGGGCAGATGGGAACAAACTGTCTCACAGCCAAAGCGTCACAGGAAGGCCTTGTTATTTTTCTGATTTTTGAATGGCCTCCTACAGAGGCAAGAGCAGGCAATAGGAATCAGGTTTACCACTTGCAGAGATGCAGGAAAAGAACCAGCTGATAGGTTTCTTGTGCTTGTCGGGATATTAAGAGTTGAATCCTGACTGACTGTCAAGTCAAAATGATATAGAGAAGGGGACATTATTCAATGAAATGGGAAATGTAGGTAGCTCACCATGATGTCAAGCCATGAGCAAAGATATGTCTCAATGTCTCCTTTATTCTGGCAATGACAACCTCCTTCCCTGGCCATTACAAAGGGAAGTCCGTTCAGCAGAAAAATGGAAGAGCATTCATGTGTGTGATGACAAATATCCCAGGGAGAAGTACAAAATCTTGAACAGCAACAAAAAATAAGCCAACAGCAACAGTAACAACCCTCCCCAAATCAACCAGCTAAGCAAGCAACCAATAAACAAAGAACCTCAAAAAGGCAGCAAATAAGGAATAGGCATTCTGAAACATCTGACTGATGTTTTATCCTAATTTACGTTATAAATGGGAAATCTCTTTTGGAAGTCTCTGGTAGTCAGACTCCTTAGGCAATAATATCCACTGATTTTAAAACATGTTGTCTTGACCATGGCAAGGAAAAAAATCATGTGTACTACTCTGTCAGGAAAACTGTAGACGTTAATGCCACATCTCAATGTTAAGCCATAGAATTGAAAGAAACCTCATACAAATTACATTGTCTTAGTTTGTGAAAGTAAAAACTCTACTGTGTCACTCAAAAACCAACGGGATCCACAGGTTAGCTTCTGATTGGAGATCTTTTGAGGGGATAGTAAAGACGGTACACCTGTAACTGGCCCTTTCTAACTCGGAACTGGGAATTTCTGTGGAAGCCAAATCTACGTAGGCACTTGCAGACCCAAAGAAGCACCAACTGATCTCTAGGCTTGGTTGTTTTGATGCCCTAGCAGTGGGGGTGGTGACATTATGGCCAGAACTAGATATGGGATGTGAAAAGTATCTCTGCATCCCAGAAACCCATCTCTGAGGGAACCATAGAAAGGGGAGCCAATGAGACATAAATTTTGCAAATATCATATAGTGCTGTGTCCTCCACTATGGATAGTAAAATCACAGTCATCGGATCACATAAATGTGATCTCCTCTCTCTTTTCTCTGGGGCTCAGTAATTGCAGCTAGTTTTGCTGTACCTGTATTAATGAAGCTCATCTATGTCATTCAGTGTATATGACGATGTTTAGTTTTACCCCGGCTTTCAGGAACATAGTGTCTTTTCTATTCCTTCCCTTTCTCTTCTTGAATCTCCTTCTGCGTGTATCCCTTTTTTTCTCACTTCCATTTGTCATTCCATAACCCTCTGTATTCATTAGAAACTTTCTAACTTTAGTGGGTAGTACTAATTAAATAAAACATTTACATATCGAAAGCAAAGTAACAGAAATTTCTTTTAAGAGACTTTTGAAGGTATATATTATAGCCTATTCTCAAGATTTAAGTTCTTTAAGAAAATCAAATAACAAAATAAGAGGGAAGTTGTAGGTAATTTTTAATTTACCTATTAAATAATAAATAATATTCCTATTAAATAATCCACCTAGTAAATAATAAATAGGTAATCCACCTATTCCTGGAGGAATTTTGTTGCTAAACATTCCTATTACGGGTCATGTGCCAATACAAAGATGGATTTTTCACCACTGTCTCTGAAAGACTTCTAAGTTTTTCTCTGAAACCATGAAACAAATATACATTTACTCTTTCCAGGCAATGCATACCTTGCTAAGAATGTGACACTATTAGTTGGAACTTAAGCAATAAACTTTTCCTTTTTCTAGTTGCACTGGTTTAGATTTCATGCACCTAAGTGTAGGGGGAGAAGCAAACAATGTTTGACTCAGGAGATACCTCCAAATGACAGCAAATTATGGAGATGTGTGTACAGTCATTGAGGTATACAGAGGCAAATTCAGTTACTGCAAAAATTAGGAGCATCTCCCCTTATGACATATATTTAAGACTCTTATATTTAAGATTCTTTCAAAACCAAAACTGAAGACATTCCATCTGAAAAATAGAAACATCTCTATGCTTACATTGAAACATTAAGGATTGTTAAAATTAATATTGGGCAATTTTTTTTACTACATAGGGCTGTTTTGTGTTTTTTCCACAAGTATATAGATGACGTTTTACTGGAACACAGAGCTATTAAACTTGTTTGTTTTATGTAGGTTCTGGTATAATATATCCTAAAGAACCACTACAGCTTTGAGTAGATTACTACTGCCTGCTCTACAAAATGTTTGCACAGTTTTTAAAGACAGTCTCTTAGTATGAAGGGTAGTAATGCCAACCAGTTCCTCTGAGTGGTAGTGAAGTATGATGCCAAATAATTCTGATGGTAGAATGATAAAAATGAAGACACTCTTCCTTCCTTGCTTATTCCTGTTGGTTCTACTTGACTATTTTTAATTATTTTAATATTTTTGAGAGCAAGAGATACAGAGCACGAACAGAGGAGAGGCATAGAGAGAGGGGAGACACAGAATATGAAGCAGGGTCCAGGCTCTGAGCTGTCAGCACAGAGTTGGTTGTGGGGTTCGAACTCACCATGAGATCATGACCTAAGCCAAAGTTGGACGCTTACCCAACTGAGCCACCCAGGCGCCTCAGTTCTACTTGATTCTTAACTAATTTTCTCAAATAAATAATAAACATTTTGCACTGTCTGAGAGCTGGTAGTACACTCCAGGAACAACATTATCTATTATGTATAGTTTTATTCTGTCTTCAAGCAGATTGGGTACTTTTTTGGATGTGAATGGATCAGACTTAATTAAATTTCTAGAGGTTGAGAGAGAAGGAAGGAGCTCATGCCTTGTACCACATGAAATCATAGGGCTGTTTTTTCTAGGTGTGGGATCTGGGGCCTGAAGACTCAGAGCTCTAAGCATTAGTTTTCAGGTGAGTTGGCCATGAAACAAACCTGAACCTCTCTCAAAGAGCCCAGAAAGCAGTAGTTGTCCCAATTTCCTCTGTAACTTTCTAAAGTTTAAGTGCAACTCCAAGTGCAGAGTTTAATGGAATTCTCACTTCATACAAGGTTATAGGAAATGCAGTGTAGATTGAAAAAGTATATTACTAAATTTGCATTAAGTATGTGATGGAAGGAATCCCCCCCCCCCCATTGATCTTTCTCTGAATATGTGTCCAGGGTCTAGAATCATCTTATCACATATTTGAGTCAAGACATGCTTTCAAAGTTTGATATATTTAATTTTAATTTTTACTGAGTTTTATAAACTCCTTTAAGTGTATATGCAGCTATTCAATGTTCTTTGAAAAGTATAAGATGCATTTTCAGCCCGCCCTCAACCCATATTCTGCAATCTTAAAATATCAGTGTCATTGGTCTTTATGTTTGTAACTCAAGTGTCTAGGACACAATAATATTGTATAAATTAAGTTGAAATTGACTTATGTGGTTATTCCTTTCAAAAATGCCATGGAATCGCATGGCAAAAGCTGGAATATTTGTCGCACACCATAGCATGCTAAACTTTTGCAATTTGGTTTTGCTTACTTTTGAATGACTAGTAATATACATTCTTTCTTGTGGTTTTAGATTGAGCTTAGTGGCAGCCAATGACTAGGTTGAAATTATTTCTAATTAAATCCAACTGGCTCTTGGCTGGATGTCACAAAACAGACCCTTTAATTGACTTGTCACTCTTGGCTCTAATGTCCTAATGGCAGTGGTCTTAAATATAACCTGGATGCCATATTCTGTCACTAAGATCCTGAGCGTCTCACATGAGGGAAAATACAGTGGTTGGGCCAAGGCACTCATGAAAGTTCATGTTTGTTGAACTTTCCCTCAGCCAAGCAGTACAGCTGGTGAGAAAAAGAATTATGTTGAGAATCTTGGCAAAAATCTTGAGGCTTTTGCAATGGCAGTGAGGAGGCCTGAAGACACTCGTTTCCTATGGGTAGGTATTTTTATGAGAAGAGTAGTATTTGTGGCTGTGTATGCATGGCCACAGCAGGGACCTGTGTGACTCATAGAGAGGCTGAGAAGCTGAGGCTACTATGTCTCATCCTCAGTTCACATCTATGCTCTCCTTTACCAGAATGCCAAGCAGAAGAAATCCTATCCATAAGGACAAGAAAGTGAAATGAGAAGGAAGAACAAAGCAGAACATTACATTTTCTTTATATTCAGATTTCATAAGGACTTAGCTCATCAGACTGAGTCAGGGCTGGTGCTTCCCTATTTGTCAAGGAAGAGCAAGCTAGTTCTAGCAAATTTATGATAAAAAGTGGTTTTGAATGAAAAATACTGCAAAAACATACCTATTTATTATTTACTATAGAATGTCTTAACTGAAGCGGGTCCTTAGGCAGACATAATGATTGTTGAGAAACATTACAGAAAGCTGTAATAAGTCATCTCTTGAGAGAATTCCTGTTATTACAGCCCATTAAAAGGAAAAATCTTCCTCCCTAGTGACTTACAGCTATTTCATTCTCCCTTATTGTGTTTCATTTGAATTATTCTTTTGCTCGTGGAAGCTCTAATGGTGTATATATGTGTCTATGTATTTATACACAAATGCATTTATTTAACATTCTCAAACTTTTTAAGGCACTGGTTTTAATTATGTTGCTCAGAAAAAATAAAAAAATAATGCATATTTATTCTGGGACATGATACTTGAGAAATAGATTTTAGAGGCAATTATAAGACTTTAATATTCAATATTCAAGATAAAATATTATTGTGGCTTTTGTTTTTCTCATCCAATAGATATATGTGTTGGGTCCACATAGCTACAGCCGACTGGATCTGAGACAGTAAACTTAGTTATCCTGATCCAAGACAGCTGTCTTCCTGAAACATCGCCTCTGTATGTCCGGTGCATATTTGTGCCTTATTATATTGAGAAACAGACACAAATTTTAATGTTGAGTCTATTGGAAACTTGTAGAGTCAAAGATATTCTTATAAGGGAAGCTGGCACCCTGTTTTCTATGATGTCTTCATAGATAACTACAATGTGCTTGATTCAGTGTGCTTGATTCATTTAATTTATGGAGACAGAAGTTCAAAGTGGAGGGTTTTTTGGCATGAGCCATCTAACTTTACTTGACATGCTTTCAAAGTTTGATATATTTAGTTTTAATTTTTACTGAGTTTTATAAACTCCTTTAAGTGTATATGCAGCTATTCAATGTTCTTTGAAAAGTATAAGATGCATTTTCAGCCCGCCCTCAACCCATATTCTGCGATCTTAAAATATCAGTGTCATTGATCTTTATGTTTGTAACTCAAGTGTCTAGGACACAATAATATTGTATAAATTAAGTTGAACTTGACTTATGTGGTTACTCCTTTCAAAAATGCCATGGAATTGCATGGCAAATTTTATTTTATCTATGTAGATAAAATGAAATGGGTGCTTGCCAAATCTCTACTGTATTTTATAACAAAGAAAGCCAAAGAGGAGAATTGTCTTAGAGAAATTGCTTAGATGACTGAAATTCTACAAGGGAAATCTTGACACTTACCAAAGATCAAGGATACCCACATATTGGTGGTAACATTATATAAACACAATCTTCAGGAAAATATTTTTGGATCATTGTTAATATTTCATGTCCAAGTAACTACACAGAGGTGAAAAGATTAGCCATTTTTATCTATGGCCATTTGAGTCTTTCTTTTTCGAGATTAAGCTTATTGGATCCGTATTTTTCAAAAGGCTTAAAGTGTTCTGAAAATCAACCAAAAAAATCTGTCATTTTATCACATTGATTCAAAAAGGCATAAGTATTCTGAGTAGAGTTTTAAAAAAAGAGAAAATAATATGCAAAGGGAGCATGCAGTATGGAGAAACGACTGAGAAATGAAGAGTAAGTACATTTTAATGTTTGACTTCCTGCCCAGATGAAATGATGAGCTCACTGATCCACTATTACCTTTTATGAATACTTAGATAGAAAAAGGAAACTGTACAGTTAAAACTAGGGAGCAAACCACTGAAAGCCCAAGAATGGACAATCTCCCACTGAAATCCTCAGGAGGTACCTGCAATGCACAAGAATCAACATTTTGCAGCTGACACATCATTGTGTTTCAGATTACCTTTCATGTTAATTTCTTCTCTCACAATTAGGGAGCTGGGTAAGGGATGTTATTCTTTTAAAGAATACAAGACCAAGACTTGAAGGTAGAGATGATATCTTAACCAGAAGATAATTTTAAGGTTAATATTAAAGGTAAAAAATAGAACAAAGTATTCCTTACAGAAGACTAGAAAGTCTTGGACTTTCCACACAAGGTCCTTTGATCAGAGGTAGCATTTACTTTTCATGTCGCTATGGTGACTTTAACAATTGATGGTAATTTCTTTGATGAGGCCATCAATGTTTGCTTGAAAACAAAATATTATACACAGAAGGGTCCTCTTATAGGATGACCTCAAATCACATACCACGGTGTGTTTTGGTCCCATTAAGTGTCTTCCTCGAGATTATGTACACAAACCAGACTCCTCGGTATGCTATAGTTCTTTCCTTCCCAGTACTTGACTTGGTTTAGATGTCCGTCTCATGTGCAGAGTAGAGTGGCCACAGAGGATCAAGTTTTGATGACTCGGAAGCAGGCACTTTCCTAGGAAATTAGAGCCTCCCACATGTTCCTGAGCGACCTGCTTCCACAGAGATGGCGGCTTTTAAGCTCAGGGAGGGTCTGAATGGCATGCGACCCACTTAGGGCAATGGAGCAGTTTCTGCTTCCAGATTTTCCAGCTGAAAGAAGAAAAAGAGCAAAGACAGTGAGCATTTCCTGTTCGGGAGCAACACACATTTATGGGGCGTCTTCTGTGCGTCAGAGCTGCCCTGAGGCTCCTCCACGACCTTCAGGGCTTTTCCTAAATGTCAAGACATTAATTAATCTCTGGGTCATCACAAATAATCTCTTGGATCATTATGGATATTCTACTGCATTTGTACACA
The DNA here is from genome assembly GCA_004023845.1 of Helogale parvula. Taxonomy (NCBI): domain Eukaryota; kingdom Metazoa; phylum Chordata; class Mammalia; order Carnivora; family Herpestidae; genus Helogale; species Helogale parvula. Next base: position 5,768 of record PJEM01012479.1, on the reverse strand, counting down.
CTAATGAATATGAATTATATAATACACTAACCGTCAGATATATTATTGAGGGCTTCCTTGAAAAAATACATTTTAATCCAAACAAACCCCTTATCTTCTTCTGTTCTTGACCCTCTCCCTCCTCCTTTATCCTCAAATTATTCACAACTTACAAATTTTCCAAAGAAAAGCAGTCTCTCTTTGCGATACTTTTTTATTCTCTATTTCTAGACAAAGAAATGTTTATTTTTCACCCAATTCTGAAAATAGATGAATTTTTTTCTCAAACAACTGATTGAAAATACAGGGATTTCCCTGCCACCTCCATCATCAAGCTGGCATACACGTTGAGTGATACCGTGGCATTTGTTCACACGGGTGAAAATGTGGCTTGATATTTTCAGGTAAGGGAGGAGGATTGTGGAAAAAAAATAAATTTTGTAATTAACAAGTTCTCATTGCTGTCATTGTTACTATAGTTTTTGGTGAGAAGAAAAGGAGGTGTGTAACTTACTATAAGTGTAATTTACTATATATACTTTATTTTGGTAAATTTCAAACTTCAGGAGAAATGCAAGAATGAGAAAGGCACAAAGAATACTTGTGTACACTTTACCCAGATTCACCAGCTATTACCTTTCTATTCATTTGTTCCATCATTTGCTTTCTATCCTTTTTTCTCTCTCTCTTTATACACACACACACACACACACACACACACACACACACACACATTATCTTACTGAATTATTGGATACTAACTTGACTTTTTTATCACTAAATATTTCAATATATATTTCCTAAGAATAAGGAATAGAAAGATCATGATCACCATTTGGAAAAGCCGTCTGTCGGGGACTCTGGGTTTCCTGCACATCTTTGCTGACTCTGCCAAACTGCAAAGCTTACCTATCCTCTGACCTGGAACCATTTCTGCAGATAGTCACATAGACAGTTAGGTAAGCCAAGGTGACCATGGCCCTGATCTCTGTGTGAAGTGCTTTTTCCTAGCAAGATTTGTTTACTACTTGCCCCCAAAGGGGCCGAGGCTTTAGCTCTGGGTTCCTTAACTGTGATGGACCCATTGTGTGTGTAGTCACCATCTGGTCCCATCCCACTGTTCTGTGGGAGGGTGGTAGAGGAGGCTCAGCTATTGTGAAGCGTCTGCTCTTTGCTGTGCTTTGAGTACTAAATCGTCTGACATTTGGTCTACTTTTGGCATCTAAAGAGTTGTGGGAAGACAGCCTGTTTGCTTGCTTAGTCGTCTCCTTCGGAGTCTGGTTACTTCTTCCTGAAGGGGTACAGCGAGCATTGGTACTGTTTCCTCTGGTCCATTGAATCACATTATCCATTTTGGTACCCATGAAGCAGTGTCAACCCTGCTTGCTTGCTGAGAGACCTCCTTTGGAAACTTGTAACTCCCCGCCATTTTCTAAGACAGGGCTTCTTTCGGGACACAGATTCCAGGGAATTTGATATTTGACAGAGACACACTATTTAATCTACCTTCAGTTTTCCAATGTTGTCAACAGCTTTTGAACTATTATTTATTTATTTTAGGGGGAAAGTCAACTAGCAAATCCCCTTGGGTTACTTTTTTAACCTATGTTGAACAATAAAATTTTGAAAAACTTTTAGATTCAAACTGAAGCTTCCTTGAGGCATCTTGAATCTCTATCCATACAACGACTGGAGTTTGTTTATTACCCTTGAAGGGAATTTAGGAGATGAATTTAACCAATTCCTTCAGAGAGCTTGAGAGGTGAGGTGACATGTCTCATGGTTGGGGAAAAACTGGTCCAAAATTTTTATTGTTGCTTTTTGCAGCCACTAGTTTTTGCTTCCATTTTCTTTTCCCTATTTGTGATGCCATCCAAGGTTGCAACTGAAGCCAAAAACTGAGTTGGGTACTTTTGAGGCTAATCAGAGTTTTTGCCAGCTATAGGCTTCAAAATTTCATTCACGTAGAAACATAAAGACAACGCCACACACAAAAAACTGAGAGTTGATGACTCATAGGCAAAACTCTTCATTACCTAAATAACACAGTACTCATCCCTTTTTCTAACCTCCATTGCCTGAAAAGACATATTCGGATCTGGAGTATGACAAGGGGTGAATCTTTGGTCAAGGGGAATGTAAGGAGTGAAATAATTGGGTAGTTTAAAGGATCCAGACTGGATGTTCCATATGCTTCCTTTGGCTTCTTTTTTATTAAGTTTATTTATTTATTTTGAGTGGGGGAGAGGCAGAAAGAGAGGGTGAGAGAGCATTCCAAGCAGGCTCCATGCTGTGTGGAGCCCAATGTGGGGTTCAGCACCACGACCCTGGGATCATGACCTGAGCTGATTGGATGTCAACCAACTGAGCTACCCAGGTGCCCTTTAATGTGGATTTATTTTGTTCAGTATAATAATTCCCTTCTCTCATGAAAGGAAGCTCTGGTGGTTACTTTTGTTGTTCACTAGGAGAAGCTAGTTCCCAGGGTCTGCATAGGGTGATCTGTAAAACCCAGAAAGGACTTTAATTCGTTGTCAGTTAAAGGAAGCTGGGAGAGTCCTGCTTGGGAAGGTCTCACCGCTGGTGTCTGCAGTCTGGCACCAAAATCCAGGCTCCCTGGCTTCCCACCTTGTGTTCTTTCACAACAAAGACTAATTACTCACCTTTTTGGCTGCATCTCACAGTTGATTTTGGATAATTTTCAAGAGAAACCTATTTTCCTCAAAGGTATTTCATTCAAAACAAAGGAATATGTTGATTTTGAGACTTATTCTTAGCAACGTGTGCTTTAAAATCAGTGAAAACATATCCCAAACTATGTAGACGCTTTTCCCCTTTAGGACTGTAACTGAAAAGTAGCAAATTAAAAAAAAAAAGGCAAAACAAAAGCAAAAACCCAAACAAAATGCAACCTGATCTATTTTCAAAGATACAAAGTTTCAGGATCTTGCTTGTATTTAGACTATATATTTAAATTTTTTTAATGTTTTAAAATTTATTTTTGAGAGACAGAGACAGAGCAAGCAGAGGAGGGTCAGAGAGAAAGGGAGACACAGAATCTGAAGCAGGCTCCAGGCTCTGAGCTAGCTGTCAGCACAGAGCCCGACATGGGGCTCGAACCCACGAACCGTGAGATCATGACCTAAGCCAAAGCCGGATACTTAACCAACTGAGCCACCTCAGTATTTACTGCAGTATTTGTTAAGTTTTTAAAAAATAATTTGGCTTTACTTGAGTAAAATATTCTTATTTCTTAATGTCATTTTCCATAACTTTTACTTTTTTGCTCATCTATCAGGTGTATTAGAAGTAAATATTTCATCACAATAAGAAAAAATAACTCATTTCTTATGCTTTAAGGGACTTAGGCATACAATTTGGGAATCTGGATCATCTCTATCTCTATTGACCTTTATGAAGATTTGATAATGTGGATAGAAAAAGGGGGGTGGAAATTAGGTAGGGCTTGATAGATTTTCTAGATTTCTGGTATCCATAGGATTTCTGGTGTCTGTGTGGCAAATAAAATAGTAGGAAGACTATGGGTGATTTAAAACACAAATATACTCTTTTTCTCCCTCCTTTCCCACCCCTTCGCCTCCCCTCCCATGCTCCCTCCCTTCTTCTCTTTCTACCTTTTTGCTTTATGAATTCTATGCTTTATAGACAAATGACATGAATTATTTTTCTCCATATTCATTCTTGGACTGACAGAGCCATTATTTTAAATCACAACAAAACTTGCAGCTTATATTTATATTTGTTCAGTATTTGATAATTATATGTGGCTAATTTATCCAGCTAATTATTTATTCACATGTGTTCCTAATGAGTTCAGGTGTTATGGAAAGAAAAAGTAGTTCATGTCCTTTGAGTTACAAGCAGTAAATCAACAAACATTAAATTAAATGTAAATTTGACTCCCACCCAGGTATGGTTAGTAAAATAATATTTATGGGTATTCATTCCTTCAGCGTACGTCACTGGTTATGCAGAAGATCAAACTCGTATGGGGTCTTTAGATTTAGCATTATAATCATTTGGATATGTATCATGAAAATGATTCATGTTTTGAAAAAGTGTTATTACAATGATTTAGCACTCAAAATGAATTCTGTTTGTAGCCTCCCCTTACCCTCACCGTGTGTGTGTGTGTGTGTGTGTGTATGCTTTTATTGCAGTATCATGTTCTAATATTTCACTTTGTCATGAAAGTTTCTACTCACTTCAAAGCCAAGAGCTTAATTACATAAGAAAGAAATTCTTTAGAGTAAAAGGAGAAGGACAGCAAAATTTGCGGCTCTAGATTCTTGACTTCCATGAAAATAATAATTAGGAAGGAAAAATTAAGATGTGTTTTATTTTAGAAACTTGTAGTTCTCATAGCGTCATCCCCCAAATACTTTTACTATTTGAAAAACTGTACCAATTTGCAAATACTTATTGCAACCTATCAAAAAGTAGGTTGAATGACATTCAAAAATTAATGACTGGTTTGTGATAGGTCCTCTTCATTCAGATGGTCAGTTTGTTTGGGGTGAGGAAAAAAATGCAAAGGCAAAATAATAATATGTAACTGCATTTCAAATTTATAAAGGTAGAAGAATAAATGTGTTGTAGAAAGTTAAAAGAGCAAAAATGTCCATCCTTCATATTTAGTTCCCACGATATAAATACAGATAGCAAATAAAGATTGACATGTTCCCAAGTACTAAAGCTCCATGTGGGAACTTTTTCATGATAAATGATTATGAAATATCAACTTACCACTTAAGGTTAGCCAAATAAGTAACATCTCATTTAAAGTGAGTTTTTAAATGCTAAATATGTTGCTTTATTTTTATCAAATAGTTACATCTACTGAAACAACAAGCACAGGAAAATGCTGCAGGAATCATATTCGTTAATTTAATCTTTAAAACATAACCTTCCTGAAAGATGAGAGTATTCATTCAGGAAGAGCACTAGCCAATTTATGTTCACCGTATGGCTCTTCTATAGAGAATAATCTTCTGGTTCAATTCTCTTATGTATGAGTTAAGAAAACCAAGTTCTTGTAAGATGTAAGGGTTTTGCTCCATCACATGTTGGACAGGCAGAGCATGACAACTTGAACTTTCACCTGACCCCTGTCCTGGTCTCCTCTGGCACCACTACCCACCAAATTGCCTTCTCTAGTAGGATAAATGTGATGTATGAAAATACTAAATGGACCTCGCTGCCATGAATGAAAAATTTTAACTTGCAGAAAAGCAAATGCTATCATTCAGTAAGCATCAGTATGGACTTAATGATGGCAAAAGAGTTTAGTTCAAATAATTTGAACTCATATAATGATAACCAAGGTTCTCATCATTGAACTTCTAATTCCCCATGCTATTCATTACATCATTTGAATTGTTGTATGTAAATGCTAAAATTTGGTTCTAAAAGTCACCACTCTTCACATAGATAAAGATCCGTTTCATCTGGATTCATTCTTCAGCCACTACTTTTGTAACTATGATTTTGGGCAGGTTAATTCTGTAAACAATGGTTTCCTCGACTGTAGTCCATACCTCATAGGACTAAGTAAGATATACTGGACACAAACTGGTCAGTAAGTGTTATTTCTAATAGTCTTAGAGCCAGGTATTTTCTGTGAATAAACATATTTCCAATTAAACAATATTTTCTCTTTGCAGATTATGGCCAAGTTATAGAAACATATAAAATTCTTCTGCTATTTATTAAAGATAATATTCATTTTAGGGATGCCTGGGTGGCTCTGTCAGTTGAACGTCTGGCTT
>PJEM01012478.1:0-46807 GCA_004023845.1 Helogale parvula | reverse complement strand
ATGGAGAACCAGGGGGAGAGGAGGAGGGAGAGAGAGTTGGGGAGAGAGAGGGATACAAAACTTGAGAGACTATTGAATGCTGAAAATGAACTGAGAGTTAAGGGGGAAGGGGGTGGGGGGAAAAGAGGTGGTGGTGATGGTGGAGGGCACTTAGGGGGAAGAGCACTGGGTGTTGTATGGAAACAAATTTGACAATAAAATATAAAAAAAAAAAGAAAATACAATAAAACCTTAGTTTGTGAGCATAAAAATAAATAAATAAATAAAACGATAAAAATAAAATTAACAGAAGTATACTCCACGGCTACAGAAATAGACTAAGACAAAATATGCACATAACAAAAACTCTACTAAGAAGTTACTGTTTAAATAAGTGTGTAAGTACAACTTACTTGCTAATTTTAAAATAATTATTTTATTAACTCTAAAAATAACCGGCCAGAAAACAGGAAGGTTGAGTACATGAACAAGTTAAGGGGCACCCTAAATGGAAAGGCATGTTCCATCTACAGACCTGGCAAAGGCCTGGGTCCACAACTCACTATGACTAAATCTCACTCAGTTTCAGTTTCTCATACATGAAATGAGAATAGCACATTCTCCTTCACAGGCTTTTTCAAAAAAGATTAAATGAGGTTACTTAATGGAAAATGTATAACAGATCAGATACATAGTAGGCATTCAACATTTGCTTTCCATCCCCCAGTGCTATAATAGCATAGTCAACAAGAATATGCCTCATAAAAAATTGGGGTTATAACTTTTTTTTTTAATTCCAGAATCTGGGAAACAGATTCTAAAAGAATTGACCTATATCTAGATTTGTTATTATATTCAACTTCAGAGTTATTAAAAAGTGTCTAGTCTATTCAAAATCACCATCTTCTAATCCACTACACACTTAGAAGTAAGTCCTAAAACATCTACTCACAAAACAAAAAAAATATATATATATATAGACTCACAAAGCACCAGCTCAGATTAAAGAAAATTCTATTCACCGACAAGCATAAAGCAACACTTGCAAGAAACACGAGACAATTCTATGTGGAAAAGTCCTTCTTGAGACAATAAAAATTCTGACAAAGATGCTGCATACACCAAATAAGTGTATAGATAAATACACTTATTTCAGCAAATAAGTGAAAACAGAATATTTCCTGCCATCATCTTCCATTAGAAAGAAACGTATAAAACAAGAAAGAAAAAAGACAGCATGCGGGCAAGAGAAAGCTTATATATAATAGTAACAGGACACAATCATGCTAGAAGTTACAGTCCATGAAATAACTTGTGAACCTCATTCAAAACTATCTTTGCATTCATTCATCAATAACCACTCGTAAAACCACACAGCAAATGATACAGACACATACAAGTCTCTTGCTGTAACGATTCTCCTGTGAAATATTCTAAGGAACAGAAATGAGAGGAGGATCATAAATGCCTACAATAGATTTTTTTAATACACAAATGCTATTTTAATCAAGACTATATTCATTGCCCCTGTGGTGATTAATTTTGTGTCAATGTGTCCAGACCACAATAACCAGATTTGGCCAAATAATATTCTAGATGTTTCTGTCAAGGTAGTTTTATGTAAGATTAATACCTAAATCACTAAAGTTTGATTCTTAAGCAGATTATGCTCTACAATGTAAGTGTGCTGTATACAATCTTAATAAGAAAAAAAAAACTGACCTCCTTGGAGGAAGATAATTCTATCTTCACACTGGAATTGCAACTCTTCTGTCTAAATTTTGGACTCACCAGTCTTCACAATCATAAAGCAATTCCTTGAAATCTCAATCTCTTTCATTCTCTCATTCTCATTCTCATTCTCTCTCTCTCTCTCTCTCTCTCTCTCTCTTTCTCCATAACCACCCACACACATATACCCCATATCATACTGGTTTTGTTTCTAGGGAGAATCCTATCTAATACGACCCCATACCACTAAAATCGTTCGTCAGTAAATGACCTCATCACCAACTACATATAATCAATCACCTTACTCTTCCTTTTTGTCTCATTCTTTTAAATAAAGTAATACCTAAATAAATGAATCTTTTAAAAGAAAAAAACAATCTCTTTAATCATACAGGTAGCAGGGTTGATAAGGAATGAAAAGCTTTCAAAAACTGCCAACCCAACTCCGCGGGCAGGTGAACGCCTTCTACAAATACATCTTTCTGTGGGATTTCCACAGGTCTAAATGCACCTGAACTACAGAGAGCTGAACACCAGAAAAACCAAAGTGGACAAAGCTTCCCTCAGCACAGCAGCTTGTCTTCTTCTCTGTGACACCCACTCTTTGTCAGCACCTTTGTCAACACATCAGTGCCCTACTTCTCACGCTGGCTTCAATACAGTATAGAGTTCCTCTCGCCAGATTATCATCTCACTTTTTGCATCTTCTCAATTCCAGAATTCCCATTTGGTTTTCGATAATTTCTAACTAACTCCTTACTGAAATCCTTTATCTGTTGAGTCATTGTTATCATGCTTTCTTTAATTTTAGAAACACAACTCATTTAGTTTTTAGAACATATTCTATCAATATAATACGGTAAACAAATCTGTCTTCCTCTACAGTGTGCAGCTACTAATGTCTCTGGGCTGCTCTGCTTTTCTTTAATTCTTGTTTTTTTAAAGCCTAGTTTCCTAGAGTTGCCCCTATGTCTATGTAGCTAGCCAATGATTCAACAGAGAATTTAATTAAAGACTCAATAAAGGTTGTCATCCTTTCCAAAAGGACATGTGTGTGGGCATGGCAGCACAGTCAACCACCAGAACAGTTTCAAGTCTCCCTACATTTTAGATTAGTCTCCACTATGTAAAGTCATCATAAAAGTTACTATAATAAAAAAACACAGAAAGTAAAAAAACATTTTTCTTTTTTTTTTTTTTTTCTTTTAACATAGGTTTATTTTTCGGAGAGACAGTGACGGAGTGAGAGATGGGGAGGGGCAGAGAGATAGGAAGATGCAGAATTGGAAGCAGGCCCCAGGCTCCAGGCTATCAGCACAGAACCTGATGGGGGACTCACACCAGGATCTACAAGACCATGACCTGAGCTGAAGTGGGTGGCTCAGTCACAGAGCGGCGTCCCCACGATCTCTGCATTACTACCCTGCAATCATCCCATGACAAGTCCCTCAGTCATTTTTCCGTTTCCTTGTTCTGGTGAGTTCCCTACTATGACATCACTCATACTGTGACATCACTCCACACTGCTCCAAATGGGACACGCGCAGCCCCAGTTCTGTGCGGGGAGGAAGCAAAAAAAAGAGGATCTGTGATACATCTTTCTGGAGCATCAACCTTATTTCAAGATTTGGAATGACGCACTCCCTCCTCCCCATACGAAAAACACAAGAGCAGGAGAGGAGCGCGAGGCCTCAAGAAAATCAGTCCAGTCTCTAAAGCTTCACCCAATTAGGGACAGGACAGACCTGCAGCTAGGGTGGCCTCTCCTCTTTAGGCCCTGGACACGGTAAACCCTCTTGATTGGAATCCACTGCCGAGAACTCGGAGGGGTGCCCATTGTCCACAGGACTGCATCTTCTTCCCGGGCCTCCTTGTCCACAAAGGGCACACACATGCATCACACACCAGCCTGTGTCTGGGTCCAACGGCGCTGGCCACTCCCGTGCCTGTGCCTGGGCTTCCTGGAGCTCGGCATCTTCCCTCCGAGTCAAAAGCAGCAACGTGGAGCCTGGATGGGCCTCTGTCGCGTAAGCGTCCCACTCTCGGCTGTGCTCAGGTCATCACAGTGTTGTTAGTCGCAGCCCTGCACGGGGCTCTATTCTGACAGCACAGAGTGGGCTCGGTCCTCTCTATGCCCCTCCCCAACTCGCACTGTCCCTCTCTCTGAAAGTAAGCATGTACTTAAGTTTCTTTCCACTTGAAACGAAATGATATAAAGTCACTGGCCGTGGCTCTGTCACAAAGGTCTAACTTTGTTTCTAAAACATCTTGTTTTGAATCAATGTATTAGTTCATGAATGAAATTGTCTTTTATCTCTGGTTCTAGGGTCATTCTGCCTGGCTCCCAGTAGTCACTCTTACTCCTGTCTGTGTCCCATCACTGATGCTGGGCCCGTCTGACTCTCCCTAGGGATCTGCAAGTACTGCTGATGCCGGTGCCTGACCAAGTGCAAAGGCCGTGTGGGGGGCTGGGCTTTAGCTGGAGCAGAAGGCTCCAGGTCTCTGCTGAGAGGCTGGGCTGGGCTGCAGAAGGGGTCACAGGACTCTGCTGAGGGATGAACTGGGGCTCCAGGAGGGCTCCCAGGGCTATGCTAAGAGGGGCTGTAGCTTGAGGAGGGAGTCCCAGGCATCCATTGGTCCACTGGGGGTTGGGCTCCGTGTGCTTGTTATGTTGTGCCCAAGTTTTTAAAATCGCCCCAAATCACCCCAGAACAAACACCAGAGAGCTAGGGAGACCGAGTCACGCCTGCAAAAGCAAAGGGCCTTTATTTCAAGCTTAAGCTTGGGCTCACTGTCCCCGACCGACCCGCTGGCCGCGTGGAGAGAGAGAGCCCCGACCAACGGCAGGGCAGGGCCTTTTATATCTTTTAGGAGGGGCAGTTATAGGAGAGATCCAATCCCTACCCCCATCAATACTGGCAGGTGTGGGAGCCAGTCACACCATCCAGAGCACTGACCAATCAGAGTGGGCCTAGGACGCCCCACGTGGGGCGTGACTAGGCCCACCTCTAGAGAGGCCAACGGTTTCAACCGTCCTCCCCCGATTGGGCGCCTCAGGAGTTGTCCCTCCTTAATGCGCGCGCCCTGTCAGGAGAAGCCGGCGCCTTCCCCTTTAAGTACTGGGAAAGGCTGGATCGGACCCGCGGCCGGCAGGGGAACGCCCCCGCCACGGCTGCTGGGCGCGTTTCCGCCGCTGCGGTGTACCGCGACCCGCTCCGGAAAGGCCGGATCAGACCTGCGTCCTTACATGCTCATCCTGGACTCTAGGCTAGGTGGGGGATGGTCTGGCATTTTTACCTTCTCGGTCTCCTGGTCCACTTTGGGCCTCTGTTCTCTTAAAAGAATTCGGCCGTTAAAGAGGGCTCGCTGCAGTACTGTGTACCGCCTCTATCAGTACCTGTTGACCCAGATTAGGACAGGACTGTGGCTCTTGGAGTCAGCAGAAAGTAAGAGCCTCACCCCAACGGTCTGGCCGTCTACCCTGTATTTCCTACAACTCCAAATCCAGCAGGTGGCTATCCCGCCGTCATTCCTGCACCCTGTTAAGCTGTCCTGGATGTGGTCCCACCCATCCCCCTGGCCACTCTCCTGTGCCTGTCCCTAGGCTTCCTAGAGCTCTGCATCTTCCCTCTGAATCAATGGCAGCGACCAGGAACCTGGGTGGGCCTCAGTCGCTGAAACATCCCACTCTGGGTGGATTTGGGCTCCGGTTTTGGACGTTGGAGCCTTACATCAAATCTGAACTGAGAGCCTGGAGTCTGCTTGGGTTCTCTCCCGGCCCTCCCCACTCGCCCTGTCCCTCTCTTTCCAAACTAATTATTTATGTTTCTTTAAACTGAACAATCAAAAGAAAAGTAAAAGAAAGGCACAGACCGTGGTTCTCTCATTCGGGATTCACTTTTTCTTAAATAACTTTCTGAAATTAAATATAAATTTTTTTAAATTTGTTTCCACGTTCTACGCTTCTCCTCACTGGGGTCTGTTCCTCGTCTGATTGGTGTTCCCCTTGGTTAGTCTCTTCGGGGGTCAAGGTCCCTGGGGATAAATTGCTGGAGATGACCGAGGAGGCTGGGCTTGGGGTCCAGGAGTCTTCGGAGCCTGTGATCCCGGACGCAAGGCTGGGTGGGGGCTGGGTGGGGGACTGTGTGGCCATTGTCTCATTTCATTGTCCATTGTTTCAGGTGTGGTAGCCTGAAGCCAAGCACTGAGTCCTTTCTCCTGCCACGCACTGTGCCCTTTCGTGATTTTTAAGGAAGTCCGTATGTTTCCTTCTTTCAGTGACATGAAGAGGAGGACACCTTGGTCCAGGCTTTGAGCCGGTCCTTGAAAGTCCCTGATGACATGCCAGAAGACTTCCCCCCACAAAGGGCTCGTACCCCGTGATCACTGAGGACCAAACCGCCCCCAGGCTCCACACGTCTATGGGAGGCCGTTCCTCCTCTTGCCGCAGGAAGGCTCTCGGGGCAACTGACCTGGGGCTCTCCCGAAACATGTGGAGTTTGTACCCTGCAAACTCCACGGTGAGGCGAACGCCGGTGCGAGATACTTTGAGTTCCCTCTCATAGAGTAGGATCTCCAGCGTCATCTCCCCGGGGAAGATACCTTGCTGGTGGCACCACTCCACACTGGACAGGAGCTGGCAGAACATGTGGGGCATGTCGTCGACCACGCGGCCATGGTGCGTACAGGCCTCCTTCAGCTGGTCTCTGCCCACCTGGCGGGAGACGAGGGCGACCCTCGTGATGGCGTTCACCACCTCCATGGATGCGATGACGTCCGGCTGATGGGATGTCTTCAGCTTCTCGGCCTCAGAATAAAGGCCCTGGAGGCCAGCAGGGTCCTGCTAGGTCTTGCGGACGTACTGGATGTCCCACATCCCCGGCTTCAGGGTGGTCCGGCATCCTGGAGACGCTGCCCTCTGCTTGGAGAAGCTGCCCTCACTTTGAGTCTTGGAGGGCACATCAATATGGGTCTCCTCATTGTCTGAGACAATGGGTAATAGCCCTGGAAGCATGGTTGCCTCTTCTAACTACACTTATATGCTAACGGACCCACCCACCCACCCACCCACCAATACTAACCAGACTAACTACGCCATACTAACAATACTACGCTTACTAACTCTACGAATGAGATAAATGATACTAACTATACTAAAACACTAATACTAAAGAAAGGAATGAAAAAAAAAACCACAAAGAAAATGAAGGGAAAAAAATGAAGAAAAATGAGGAAAATGAGAAACTAAAAAAGGGGGAAAAAAGAAAAAAAAAATGGAGATAAAAATGAGTAGAGCAAAGGAAGAAAATGAAAATGAAAAAAAAAAAAAAGAAAAGAACCAAACGACCAAAAGAGAAGCAGAAAGCAAGCTAGCTAGGGTCAGGGCCAACAGGTCACCAAGGCTTCCTGGGCTACAGAGACCGAACACCCGGCTGGGCCGCAGTCTTATATAGACAGGTTGTGCAGCTCCATCACAATGGTGTTTTATGAGGTCAGAGCAGGAAATGGGCCCAACATGCAATCATGGCCGGGGGGTGTCTGAGACCACAGTGTTTCCTGCTTTTTTATACCCAAGACCCTTTACATAAAACAAAGAAAGAAAGAAAGAAAGAAAACGGATCCCAATGGGCTTTTTGTTTCTTGGTGTGGGCTTTTCAAGATCGGTATTTACTTTGTTAGAAATCAAAATCTCTACGATGGGTCAGTGCCTTTTCATTTTGAGTTTAGAAAAGTGTCATTTTAGCTTTTATAGCCCTCAGAATGTCTACACTTAACCTACTCCATTCCTGGTCTCAAAAAAGTGCTACAACGGATAGGGGAAAGCTGTGTTGTGTAAAACACGAGAAGCTCATTATTAACATCAAGCTCAGAGGAAAATTGCTTTTCATATTTTCCCTGATAAGGTTGGGAGCAGATGTCTCCTCAGAAACCTTGGAGGCCAGAAGGCAAGGGTGGAAGTTTTCAAAGCACTGAAGGGAAGAAGCTGTCCACCAAGAAACCTGCGTTTGGGAAAACGGTCCTTCACAAATGAGGAGGAGGTGAAGACACTCCCGGAGAAACCAAAGCTGAAAGGCTGGCCCTGCCCACTGGAGCGGCCCTGCAGGGAAGGGGGTCCTGCTGGTTGCTAGGAAAGGGCCCTGGACAGGAACACAAAGCCTTCTGGAAAAATAACCTCCTGAGGACAAGTAAGTACACAGACAATGATAAAAGCTAGTCCTGCCATGACTTTGGTCTGTAGCTCTCCTTTGTGTTCTCCACGTGAAGAGAACGATGTATTTAAAAACCTAATTATTCACCTATGCTCTTGGACACACGGCACATAAAGATGTAAGTGTGTCATCATGCTGAGCATCTCTGGACCTCTTCTGAGAGCCTCGGTCCACAACAGATGAGCCACACCGCAGACTGGACACGGCTGAAAACGGGGTGGGGGGGAGGGGAATTAGTGGACGGCCAAAAGCCCATCCTGAGGAAATGGTTCAGGGTGCAGCACAGAGGCCCAAAGAGACAGAAAAAGGCAAAGGCCCATGAAACTACGATCAGAATCCTAGGCGGGAGAAGGGAGGACACAAGAGTGTGACCACGGACATCTCCCCAGGCGGGGGCCAGCCCTTCCTGCCCCAGCGCACGGGCGCCTAGCGCAGAGCCTCCCTCAGGGTTCCACGGAGGTGAGTCTGCAGAGACTGCAGCACAGGGAGGAGCAAGGAAAGGAGAAGGAAGAAGCGGACAGGAGCGCCACGCCACCCGTCCCCCACACGGTCCCATCTACAGCCTCCTCCAAGAGGGGGTTTGGTTTCTCTCAGCCTCCTTGACTCGCTTGCTTCAGAAAAGGCTGATGAGGAAGCGCTCGGTTCAGTCAGCGGAGCCACGATTTCCTCGCGGAGGAAACAACGCTCAGGAGGGAACCTGGGCTTCCACTGGTCTGTTGGTGCCGGCAGCTTTGGGGGCCTCTGAGGAAAACCAGCCATGTTCTCAGTGGTCAATGGGAAGTGTTCACGGATGCGGACGGTCTCACAGATCGAAGACCAGGAAGAGCTGGGCACAGTGGCGACCCATCGCCTCTCGCCCATCGCTGAGGACGCCAGAGACACTGGACGGGCCGCCCAAGGGAAGGAACCACTCTGGCAGCCTGTACAAAGGCTCCAAAACCCATTCCAAGGGCTTTCATGCCAAGCAGAGACTCAACACCACGTCGACCACAGCAGTCGTTGGAGAACCAGAGAGGGCTAAGTAAGGAGGGGGGGTTGGACACCATGCTGGCATTGATCCCTGCAGGCAACATAATGAATCCTTCCCCGAGAGCCTGGCGGCGCTCTGGCAGGAAGGGCGACTCCCCAAGGGCACAGTGGGTCCGGGGGTCCTCGGAGTTTCTGCTGCTATACGACAGCGCGGACTCTCTGGGGCGGGCTGGCACCCGGCTGTAGTCTCTGGGCACATGTAGCGCTGCGGTCCCGCGAACAGTCCTGGGGGCGACCGGCACCGGCCATTGCTCAGTCAGACCCTCCCCAGAAGGTCTGAGTGGGTCCAAGCCACAGGCCCTCAGAAGAGAGGGGTTGGGAAACACAGCCCCGTCTGACCTCAAACTGAGGAGGGACGTGCCGCCTGGCAACCTGACGGATTGGTCTCGGACACTGGAAACGTGGGAGTGGACAGGGGCCCAGCCAGAGACAAAGCACAGGGGCATGATTTCGAAATGGGGAGAACAGAGCGACGTTACACACTGGGTTGTCCAGCGACACCATTTTCACACCTCCCGTGCATGTGCAAACACACCTACAGGTGCCACAACAATGCAGACAAACACGCTAAACAGCGCCATCTCGTGGAGAACAGAGCCGTGAACTGAGCCCCGCGCACCTGGGCCAACCCAGCTCTTCAGGAACACAAGTCCCCCCTGCTTAGTTTATGGGCTCTAACGTGCATCAGAGTATCTGACAGGTTTGGCGGGCTCAGGGAGAAGAGCACACGGTTGCTCTCTGCCTGCTGCTGGAAGCACGTCATTTGCCCTAGCCGCCCTCTGCCGGCTCCCCGGAAGCACATCACCGGCTCCCGCCGCATCTCTCCGCCTTTCAGGGGGTTCTCCCACCCAGAAACATTTCAGAGTCGGCTGTCCCATATAAGGCCCAGTCCTTTGTTCTTCTGGGCGACTTCCCTGGTCCATTCTGTCCGGACCCGGGAATCTGTCCGAGCACTCTGTAATAAAGGGTGCTCTGATCTCTTTTCCCAGTTTCTCTGTATTGTGACTCTGTATTTTTCTTTACCCTTTTTTCACTAATCAATCAAGCAACTTTCAATAACCAGACCAAAACACACCTAGCATCATTTATTTGATTTTCTGTGTCTCTGTGTGTTTTTTGAAATTGTTAAATTATAAAATTTTTCCCTTTTTTCTCTAATCAATCAGACTCCTTTCAATTATCCAACCAAAACTCACCTAGTATCTAGCATCTTTTATTTGATTCTGTGTGTCTGTCTGTGTGTCTGTATGTCTGTGTTTTTAATTTCTTAATTTTAAGTTTTTCCCTTTTTTCTCTAATCAATCAAACTCCTTTCAATAACCAGACCAAAACAGTCCTAGGATATAAACTACCAAAACTGAAACAGGAAGAAATAGAACATTTGAACACACCCATAACCAGTAAAGAAATCAAATTAGTAATCAAAAGTCTCCCAAAAATCAAGAATCCAGGGCCAGATGGCTCTCCAGGGAGTCCTGCCAAACATTAAAGGAAGAGTGAACAGCTACTCTCTTGAAGCTGTTCCAAACAATAGAAATGGGAGAATAACTTTCAAACTCTTTCTATGAAGCCAGCAATACCTTGATTCCAAAGCCAAAGACCCAACTAAAAAGGAGAACTACACACCAATTTCCCTGGATGAACATGGATGCAAAAATTCTCAACCAGATACTCGCCAACTGGATCCAGCAAGACACGAAGAAGATCATCCACCACCACCAAGTGGGATTTATACCTGGGATGCAGGGCTGGTTCAGTATCTGGCGGCGCTCTGGCGGTCAGTATCTGCGGTCCTGCGGGCGACCGGCACCGGCCTTTGCTCGGTCAGACCCTCCCCAGAAGGTCTGAGTGGGTCCAAGCCACAGGCCCTCAGAATTGAGGGGTTGGGAAAACAGCCGCGTCTGACATAAACTGAGGAGGAATGTACCGCGCGTGGCAACGTGACAGCTTATTCCCGGTCACCGGAAACGCAGGAGTGGGTGGGAGGCATAGATAAACGACGGGGATGTGATTTTGTGTTCAGGGAGAACACAGCAACACTACCAAAAACATTTTTCTTAATGATGCTAATCTTTTATTTCAAGACTGAATTCTGATCTATTGCTTATCTTCTTCTGCCGCCGGCTGTCATCCTGCATATGAGAAAACAGTAAGCAGAGAAAGAACAAGACCTGAGCGACTACCCTTCCTCTTCTCTCCTGTAAGAGCATTGTCTTATGGTAACAAAGATTTTAGGATAGCAAAATTCACCCTCTGGAATAACAACATACATTTTTAATAGTGGTTTAAAGAATTTTTTAAAATTTCCTTACCCAGAAGATCCAGTGCTCTTACAAACACCAAGGAGGGGCCTTTTTTCCGCAAAGTTGTCACACTTTTGAGTACCTGATAAAAAAAAAAAAACATAAAATAAAATGTAAAATAAAACTTTGAGAAGTATTTTTGTATATTTTCCATTATTTTCATGCTCTCAAATTATTTACAGCTGGCGAGAGCAAAACATTCGTTATAAATTGATATAATTTATACATTTGACTGGACAAAAACAGAACAGCTGCAAATAAAACTATACCGATTTTTAAAGTTGAACCAGCATTTAAAATATATTATTTTTAAAAACAGGCACCAACTTCAATCTTATACACATTCTCCATGAGATCAGAAACCTCCTAGAGTGTCTGGGTGGCTCAGTCAGTTAAGTGTCTGACCTCGGCTCAGATCATGATCTCATGGTTCATGAGTTCAAGTCCCACGTTAGGCTCCGTGCTGACGGCTCAGAGCCTGGAGCCTGCTTCTGATTCTGTGTCTCTCTCTCTCTGCTCCTCCCCAGCTTGTGCTTTGTCTCTCTCTCTCAAAAATAAATAAACATTATTAAAAAAAAAAAAGAAATCTCCAACTCCACCAACTAATTACCTAAGACCAGTATAATTTTCATGTCAAAACTAAATAAAGTTAGGTCAGGCCAGAAAAATCATAAAATTACAGGCCCTTATCAATATACGTAAATGAAAAAATCTTTTTTAAAAACAGTAACCTGAATAGCAATATATGAGGAAAAAAAATAAAGTCTCCTAACAAAGTTGGATTTACTCAAGTAATAATTTCTCATTACAAAACCTATTAATGTAATTGCTTATATCAGCAATGTAGCAGATGCAAAAAAAGTATTCTGTACTATTCTATATGCTATTCTATATTCATCTAGTCATGAGAACAAAAGAAAACAACAAAAACACGTTTTCTTGTCCCAATAATAATTATTTACAAAATATTATACAAAAAAAATCATAGGTAATGCTTTCAAAGCATTGCCATGAAAATCAGTAATAACACAAAGATATCCAATTAACTGTTCCTATTCAACCCTATACTGAAAATCCTCAACAGGATAATAATAAATGAACTCAATAATATTATTGGATATAAAATCAATGCAATAGCAGCAACAAGCAGACGAATGAAGTCAGGAAATATAAAAGGCTCAGAAACACACACACACACACACACACACACACACACAAAAGGTGTTCAACCTCACACGAGAGAAATTCCACTTAAACGTTATTGAAATTTGCTAATTTTTAGAAGTGATAATGACACTATGATTATAATCTTAAGATTCCTTATCTTTTTGAAATAAATAAATAAAATAACCAATAAGCTGGCATGATATCTGGGAGGGGGTAGTTAAAAATATTCTGGATAGAGGGGAATACATGTTATGAAATAAGATTAGCCATAAAATGATGAGTAATGGATTCTTAGAGATTGTTATACTATTTTTACTACTTCTGAATAAGTTAAAAATTTTCCATGAAAAATTTTTAATTATATTGATAAACACTGACCTTTTCATAAAGTCAAAAAAATCCAAAAGTTCTGTAAAATTTTCTGGTCATATCAATCAGAATTATAAATGCAAATCGCCTTCAGTAGAGAAATATCACTGCTAAAAGATTTCAGCCTACACATATACTCAGCCATGAGGAAAATAACTTGTATACAAAATTATTCACTATAATATTGCTGATAACAGCAGAGGACTAATAAGTTCAAATATATATACTGAAGTATTTCCTACAGCCATAAAAGAATAAGTGTATGATCTATGAAATATGGAATGACATCCAAAATATATATATACATGTAATAATAGAAAATGCAAAATGCTATCCCATTTTTTTGTATAACATGGAGAAAGACAGACTTATCTGCATACATACATACCCCCACACACTCTCTAAGGATACATACAAAATCTTAACTAATGGTCACCTATAAGAGGGAGAATGGATTAAAGCAAAAGACAGAGAAAAAAATGGGACAAAAAGTATTTCATGGTCTATATACTTTATAGTTTTTAGTTTTCAAAACATACGAGTGTATGAAGTCCCTGCCAAAGTTTCCTTTGTTTTTAAATAAGGAGACAAATGCCAGAAGCAACCAGTAAGTGTCTCTTTCACCTTCTGAAATAAACTGGTAGACTGAAGATATGCATTTCATTTTGGCCCTTCTGAAAATTCCAGTAAAAGTATACTAAGTCAAACAGGGTTAAAAGCCATATAATAACGTCAACAAATGCTGGAACTAAATGAGTGACAACTAACTTAGCAGCCCTAAGTAAAAGTTCAACCTACTCTTGGGGGGAAAATAGAATCTGAGACTCAAATTACTTGACATCTAATTATACCAGGTACACCTGAGATTTATCCTTATACAGTTAGGAGATTATAAACGAGTTTGTAAGCTTTCTCTGGAGGATTTAACAAGTCAGTCCATGAAGAAAGACCAAAAGATACTGTCCGTCAGAAGGCTCCAACAAAGAGCACAACCAAAGCACCAAACAATAAATTGAAAATCAACAAACACAACACAAAACTTCCAATCATGTTTTTAATTTGTCACTTACAAATACATGCAAAGAAAAAAGAAAACAATCATCTGCAAGGTGGCTAAGTCTATATAGAAAAAATATATACATATATATACTTATATATAGATATGTGATTTCTAAGATACAAGAGAAGGTATTTTAGGCATGGAACAATATAAGAATGCAATGAAAAATGGGACTCTAGGAGAATAAAAGAGAACTCCTAGAAATTAAGATACAAGATAGATTATTTAGTAAACTCAACAGAAGAGTCAAAAGTGAAATTGAGAAAATGTCACAGAGAGCGAAAACACAAAAACTGGAGGAAAATGGCATTAAACTACACACCCACATGAAATGTTAATGGAGCAGTCTCAACAGTCTAATGTATAACAGGAGAAGAGAAAAGGAGAGAAAGAGAGAAATTTTTCACTGAACAAAAGAATATGAGTTTATAAGCCCTTTGAGGGTCTAGAATAATAGATTCAACAGATCAACCCCGATGTGTATCATTTCAGGACATGGCAACAATAAGTTTCTACAAGCCTCCAAAGAAAAAGAACAGCTTGTTTACAAAAGCAGGAATTCCAGTGGCTGCTCTAGGTATAACATCAAAAAACCCCAGCTAACATCATAGAGACTGAATGCTTCCCCCTAAAGTCAGAAACAAGGCAAGAATATACACTCCCACCACTGCTATTTAACATATGACTGGAAGTTCTAGACAACGCAATAAGAAGGAAAGAAAAAACGTATACAGATAAGAAAGGAGGAAATAAAATCCTAATGTGCTGATAATATATGACTGATACATAGAATCAACATCAAACAAAAGAAAAACAAAGCTAGTAAGTGAATTACCTCAGCAAAGTCATAGGAGACCAGATCAACATACAAAAATCAACTATTTCTTAGAACTACCCTACAACCCAGCAACTGCACTACTAGGTATTTATCCGAGGGATACAGGTGTGCTGTTTGGAAAGGAGCACATGCACCCCGATGTTTATAGCAGCGCTACTGACAACAGCCAAAGTATGGAAACAGCCCAGACGTCCATCGATGGATGAACGGATAAAGAAGATGTGGTGGATATATACAGTGGACTATTAATTTGCAATCAAAAAGAATGAAATCTTGCCATTTGCAACTACGTGGATGGAACTTATGCTAAGTGAAATTAGAGAAAGACAAATATTATTATGGCTTCACTCACAGGAGGATGTTATGATACAGAACAGATGAACATAAGGGAAGGGAAGCAAAACTACTATAAAAACAGGGAGGAGGGCAAAACATAGGAGACTCTTCAATACAGAGAATAAACAGAGTTGCTGGAGGGATTGTGGGAGGGGGGATGGGCTAAATAGGTAAGGGGATTAAGGAAGACATTGGGTATTACACACAGGGGATGAATTACTGGAATCTACCCCTGAAAACATTATTTCACTATATGCTAACTATCTTGGATGTAAATTAAAAATAATTAATTAAAAAATAAATATAAATAAAATGAAGGCTATACTGCAGTGGATGTACCTGGAGCATATTATGCTGAGTGAAATCAGCCTGACAAAGAAAAACAAATATTGTATGAACTCATTTAAATGTGGAATCTGCAAAAACTGAACTTTATAAAAACAGAAAGTAGAATGGTGGTTGGGGGGGTGGGGGAAATGAGATGTTGGTCAAAAGGTGCAGAATTTCAGTTATGCAGGATGAATGTGCTCTGGAAAGGTACCGCATGATGACTGTAGCTAATAATATTATATTGGATACTTGAAATTTGCTAAGACAGTAGATGGTAAATGCTCTCACTACCAAAAAAAAAAAAAAGGAGGGGCACCCGGTGGCTCAGTGGGTTAAGCTTCTGGCTTCGGCTCAGGTCATGATCTCAGGTTCGTGGGTTCAAGCCCCACATCGGGCTCTGTGCTGACAACTAGCTCAGAGCCTGGAGCCTGTCTTCAGATCCTGTATCTCCCTCTCTCTCTGATCCTCCCCTGCTCGTGCTGTCTCTCTCTGTCTCTCAAAAAATAAATTAAACAATTTTAAAAAGTAACTATATAAAATGATAACTATATTAATTAGCTTGAGTGTGGCATTCATTTCAGGATATATACATATACCAAACATTACACTGTAATCCTAAATATGTGTAATTTGAATTGTCAATTATGCCTCAATAAAGCTGGGGGGAATCAATTATTTCTATATACTAGCAATGAAAGTATGAAAAATGAGATTAAAGGTACAATATCAATTCGTACACTTGAAACTAATATTACACTGTATTACACTAACTTGAATTTAAATAAAAACTTTTTTAAAAAGTAAAATTACATTTATAATTGCTCAAAAAAATTACTTAGGTATAAATCTAACAAAAACACATGTAGAACTTACATACCAAAAGCTACAAAATGCTGATAAAAGAAATGAAAGACAATCCAAATAAATTGAGATATATAATTCATATAAGATACACAGGTTAAGGGAACAGAAGAACACCCACAAATATGACCAAGTGATTTTTATAAAGATGGAAAAGCAATGAAATGGAGAAGAGTAGTTTTCTTTTCAACAAATTGTCCTAGAGCAACTGGATATCCACAGGAAAAAAATAAAACTGGACCTAAACCCTACATCTTATCCAAAATTAACTCAAAATAGACCATATATTTGTATGTAAAACTACATTTTAACTTTTAGAGGAAAACTTACAGAACCTAGGGTCTGGTGAAGAGTCTCAGACATACACAACATCAAAAAGTACGATTCATAAGACCAAAAAAAAAAAAATCAATAAATTGGATTTAAAATTAAAAACAAGCAAAAAATTTTAATAATAAAAAACAAGGTATACTTGGAGGGAAAAATACTTACAAAACACATGTCTGACAAAAACCTCATATCCACAATATATAAACTCAAACTCAACACTAAAAAAAACATACAATCCAATTAGAAAATGGGCAAAAGACATAAAGAGATATTCCACTGAAAAGAAGATATGGATGGCAAGTAATACAGATGAAAACACTGTCAACATTACCAGCCATCAAGAAAACTGGAATTAAGACCAAAATAAGATATAGTTACACAGCTAATACAATAACTAGAAGAGAAAATCATTACAGTGACAAATGTTGGCAAAGATATAGAGAAACTAGATCTTTCATACATTCCTGGTGGAAATGTAAAATAGTACAGTCCATCTAAAAAAGAGTTTGATGCTTTCTTTAACAACCATGACAACAATAAAACGTATACTTACCATTCATCCCAACAATCACAACACTGAGCATTTATACCAGAAAAATATAAACTTTTTTCCATACAAACTTGTACACAAATGTTTACAGCAGTTTTATTTGTAATAGCCAAAAAGTGAAATCATCCCATATGTCATTCAACAGATGAGTGATATCTCTATACCATGTAATATTAATCATTACAAAAAAGAAACTGGTCATGCACTGAACAACTTGAATATAACTCAGGAACATTGTTGTGCTAGTGAAAAAGCCAGTCTCAAAACTTCATTTACTATGTAATTCCAGTTATGTAGCAATCTTGAAATGACAAAATTATCATAGAGATGGAGAGCATATTGATGGTTCTCAAAAGTTAGGCAGGGTAGAAGAAGGCATGAAGAAAATCATTGCAGTGATGGTCTAGATTTATATCTTGATTGTGGTGGTGGTTAAAGCCATCTACACTTGTGATCAAACACCATGGAACTATGTGCACACCAATGTTGATTTCTTGGTTTAGATATTATTCTATACTATATATGATGCAACCTTTAGGAAAAATTAGGTGAAAGGTACACAGTACCCCCTCTCTAGTATTTTTGCAACTTCCTGTAAATACATAATATTTCAGAAAACTCCTTGCTAAGATTGGTTTGTAAATGTTTTTCTATAATATTAAATAATTTGGATCTTACTCTTTAAAAAGGTATGTATGTCTTGCAGAAGAATGAAACTGGACCACTTTCTTATACCATACAAAAAAATAAATTAAAAATGGACGAAAGACCTAAATATAAGACAGGAAACCATCACAATCCTAAAGGAAAACAGGCAGCAACCTCTCAGCTGCAGCAACATTTTATTAAATATGTCTCTGGAGGCAAAGGAAACAAAAGCAAAAATGAACTACTGGGACTTAATCAAGATAAAAAGCTTCTGCACAGCAAAGGAAACAATCAACAAAACTGAAAGGCAGACGATGGAATAGGAGAAGATATCTGCAAATGACATGTCAGATAAAGGGTTAGTATCCAAAATCTATAAAGAACTTGTCAAACTCAACACCCAAAAAACAAATTATCCAGAGAAGAAATGGGCAGAAGGCAGGAAGAGACACTTTTTTCCAAAGAAGACATCCACATGGCTAACAAACACATGAAGAAACAGATGCTCAACATCACTCGTCATCAGGCAAATACAAATCAAAACCACAATGAGATACCACCTCACACCTGTCAGAATGGATAAAATTAACAACTAAGGAAGCAAAAGATGGTGAGGATGAAAAAAAATTTTGCACTGTTGGTAGGAATGCAAACTGGTGCGGCCCCTCCAGAAAACAATATGGAGGTTCCTCAAGAAATTTAAAATAGAACTACCTTCCAACCCACCAATAGCAATACTAGGTATTTACCCAAAAGATACAAAAATACTGATTTGAAGGAGCACATACACCCGTTTATAGCAGCACTATCAACAACAGTCAAATTATCAAAAGTGCCCAAATGTCCATTGACGAATGGATAAAGAAGATATGACAGGTGTGTGGGTGTGTATACATATATACATATATACGTATGTACAGACAATATACATTGTATGTATATATTACATACTGTGTTTATATACATTGTATGTACACATACACACATATACACAAAAACAATGGAATATTACTCAAAGGTCAAAAAGAATGAAATCTTGCCTTCTGCAACAACGTGGATGGAACTAGAGTAGATCATGCTAAGCAAAATAAGTCAGCCAGAGAAAGACAAGTATCTATGATTTCACTTAGAGGTGGAATTTATGGAACCAAACAGATAAACATAGGGGAAGGGAAGGAAAAATAAAATAAGATAAACGACAGAGGGAGGTAAACCATAAGAGACTTAAATACAGAGAAAAATATATTTAAATTGAGCATTGCTAGAGGAAGGTGAGTAGGGAATGGGCTAAATGGGTGACGGTCACTAAGGAGGGCACTCGTTGGGACGAACACCGGGTGTGAGGAATCACTGAATTCTACTCCTGAAACGAATACTACACTATATGTTAACTGACTTGAATTTAGACTTGCACACTCAATGTGTAAGTCTTTATAAATGATTGATTTACTATGGATTATGCGCTATTACCCCTGCTAAACAAATAAATCAAATTTCACAATTAACAATATAACTTGAACGAAGCACCAGTTAACAATTAACTGGTCCAAAGCCCACAATATTTATGTTCCAAATTAATTACAGCTTGATTTCATCAATGCAAACCTCATTCTTCACTCCTACATATTTCACCTTGACTTTTAACAATAACTATTTTACTTGTGTTTCCTGGTCTCTATAAGGTCTTTACAGTTTGTACCTGTGTTATACATAACAGCTTGATATTCTGATGAATGAAACATCATGTCTTTAAAATGCAAATAATTCTGGCAAGAACATTTTGATTGTTGTGCACTTCTCAAACCCAAACAGAAGAACTCCCACATCGGTTTCAGCTGCCCTAACAGGTTACGTCAGTACTCCCGACTTTGTGCTAGAAGGTCAGCCACCTGACACTTACTGAAGACTTCAATTCTTCATGGATATTCAGAGAATATAGCCAAGGAAAATTTTAAACACAAAATAAAACCTTAACTTGCCAAAAGCATAACCTCCAATGCAACTACTATCAAAACCATACAAGTAGAAAAGACCAGAGTCAACAAAAAGCAAATAATAACAGAACCTCCAAATGTATTTGAGGCATGCTTCTCAGCTAGAAAAAGAAAAAAAAAAAAACTTTAACTCTGGAGTTGGAAAACTAAGTAACAAAATCTTAATTCTGCTTTGAATAATGTCACTGTGGATGGTCTGAAGAAATATAGTTTTTAAAGTGTTAGTATAAAAATTCTACAATCTCATGAACACTATAGCTATTAACCTGATTTTTCATGCAGTATAAATAGGAGCATGTACTCTCCATGATGCCTAATGGAGTCATCACCCTCCCATAATGTAATCCTCCAAATTGTAGAGGATTAACTTTTTATATATAAAATTGTGTTTATTTGCATGTACAATAGAGAGAATGACGTTACACACACCTGTTCTACAGCATTTAACAGAATGCAGCATGATGATTGAAATGAAAAGCGGCTAGCCAAATCCATCAAATATAAAAACTATTCCAATCCTGTTGTAAAGTCCTTTTGTTAAACTCCTTTTATTCTAAATCCTTTTAATTCTGTCCTATAACACTAAAACATTTATAAAAAGCTTAAAATCCTAATAAATCGCACAATTAAAGTAATGAAAATGGGCTTGCCCACCAAGTCACAACTCCTCTCTCCCTCAACAAAATTCAAGACAGTTCGCATGTCAGAAAATGTTAAATAATATCCCCCACCATACATACCATTGTAAACTCATTTAAACCAAAGAGTTTAAGCTCATAAATCAGCCTTAAAGATTTCAAGACATCAAACAGAAACCACTTTTGCAAGGATCCAAAAGCAGAGGCAAATACAAATCCAACTGATAATGAAATATTCCATTTCTACCCTTTTGATGTGGAGGATGGTGTCTTGAATATAAAGATTTTACACCAAAGTATGCTAATACTAATACAATTTAACTGAGAAAGTATTTTGCAGAAAGATCCCACTGAATAATTTAATTCCTCTTATCAGTTAGTTACACCATTTCCAAGCCTCCTATTGCTTTTTTTTTTACCGAAATAATTTTCTTTTAGAAAAGATTTAATCGAACCAGTTTGACCAAGTCCAGTTTTCTTTATAGATTCTCTCAATGTGAGCTTCAATTTGTAGTCATTATTTTGCAGATCTATGTTATAGCTAGAAATAAGATTCTATTGTCACTTATAGTCAAATTGCGTAATTTGTGATTCTGTCAGGATCTTTTCCCACTAAAAAGTATTTTCGGGGCACCTGGGTGGCTCAGTCGGTTAAGCGTCCAACTTCGGCTCAGGTCATGATCTCACGGTTTGGGGTTTGAGCCCCGTGTTGGGCTCTGTGCTGACAGCTAGCTCAGAGCCTGGAGCCTGTCTTCCGATTCTGTGTTTCCCTTTCCGTCTGACCCTCCCCTGCTCACACTCTTTCTCTCCCGCTCAAAAATAAATAAAACATTAAAAAAAATTTTAAGTTGTGTTTTCTTACTAAATTTTCTACTTTATTATACAAAATAATCTCCATTATAATCTGGATAATCCTATTTATCTCTTATCTAAAAGAGACAAATGCAAGGAATTTTTTAAGACAGGGAAGACAGAGTGAAGTTGGAGATGAGGAGGGAGGCAGACACAGGAAACTAGATACAGACGGTGCAGGTCCCACCAGCCAACCACAGGGAGGATAAACAGGACAGAAATCTTACTGCTTTGAACAGTTTTATCTAAATATGACCATTAAAGACACTTTTATCATTTGCCTCAAATATCTAAAATATGTGTATACATTTTAGCTTCCACAGTTTCAAAAAGTTTAATATATTAAAGACATTTTTTTCATTACTGCTAGCTCTATTTCCTTCCTCCGTAAGTTAAAATGTGTGATATGTGAAGTATTCCTTAACAGTGGCCTCACATTGCTTCACTTTGATAATCTGGCCGTGGCAGCTCTTCCACAGATGAGACTCCTCAGACCCTAACAAGGATAAAGTACAAACCATCCATCTGATAGTGGAGTAAACTGATATTAAGAGAGGTTAAATCATGTGTTGTTGTCGTTCTAAATTCCACATGTGAAGCTGAAAATCCAGAATTCTTTCCTTTGCTTCCACTGTTCACTGAAAAAAGCTACTGTCAGAAAACTAGGATCAACTTCCCTGCTGAAAAATAAAATTATTGGCAAAGGCTATTTATGTATTTAATCCCTTAGTGCTTTAATTCTTTCATCTGTAAAGTGAGGATAAATACCAATACCTCACATAGGATTGTTGTGAGGATTTAGAAAGATAATAAATGCAGTGGACTAAGCAAGGTGCTGTAACATGTAACAACTCAATAAACTTGAGGTAGTGATGACTGTTGCGGTCAACTGTAGTATGGTGAATCCATTCATCTACTTTCCTGGTTAAAAAAATAAATAAATAAATAAATAAATAAAAGACATACTCTTCTACCACGGGGCCAGTACCTCTTTGACCGAACCCTCCGCCACCCATACTGGAATATGCCAAGCACACTTCTGCCTCAGGAATGCTGCATTTTTCTGCTTTCAGCTTAGAAATATCCAGTAATGCCCTAGTTATGTGCATAGGTCACTTGCATTTTTTTTAGATCATGCTAAATATTTTCCAATCAGAAAGATCATCATCAATCACGTTCTAGCTCCATACTCTGATTTTTCTTCAAAACACTTAACAGATTACATTATATTATATATGTATTTCTCTATTGTAAATTATAATGGCATTAAAAATTTGAAGCAAATGAGAAATTTGCTCAGTGGCAAAGGAAATAAACTGTGTGCATAATATTGATAATGGTTAATTAGAATGGTTAAGACTAGTGAGCTTTTCCTCTTTTTTATCTAAAAAAGACCATTTATTATCCCACTCTTTCTATCTTTCTGGGGCTTTGATGTTTTTCAAAATAAGAAGTTGGAATATATATGCATTAGAATACAAAGTAATTTACTTCATTCAGAATAAACATTGTGAAAATGTCATTACTTCCCAAAGCAATCTACACATTCAATGCAATCCCCATCAAAATTGCACCAACATTCTTCTCAAAGCTAGAACAAACTATCCTCAAGTTCGTATGGAACCACAAAAGACCCTGAATAGCCAAAGTAATATTGAAGAAGAAAACCAAAACAGGAGGCATCACAATCCCAGACTTTAGCCTCTACTACAAAGCTGTCATCATCAAGACAGTATGGTATTGGCACAAAAACAGACACATAGACAATGGAATAGAATAGAGAACCCAGAACTGGACCCACAAACGTATGGCCAATTAATTTTTGACAAAGCAGAAAAGAGTATACGATGGAAAAAAGACTGCCTCTTTAGCAGGTGGAGCTGGGAGAACTGGCCAGCAACATGCAGAAGAATGAAACTAGACCACTTTCTTACACCATACACAAAAATTAACTCAAAATGGCTCAAGGACCTGAATGTGAGACAGGAAACCTTCAAAACTCTCGAGGAGAAAATAGGAAAAAACCTTCTAGACCTCCACCGCAGCAATTTCCTACTCGACACATCCCCAAAGGCAAGGGAAATGAAAGCAAAACTGAACTCTTGGGACCTCATCAAGATAAAAAGCTTCTGCACTGCAAAGGAAACAATCAAGAAAACCAATAGGCAAGCAACAGAATGGGAAAAGATAGTTGCAAATGAAATATCAGATAAAGGGCTAGTATCTAAAATATACAAGGAACTAACCAAACTTCACACCCACAAAACAAATAACCCAGTGAAGAAATGGGCAGAAGACCTGAATAGACACTTCTCCAAAGAGGACATCCAGATGGCCTACAGGCACATGAAACGATGCTCAACATCACTCATCATCAGGGAAACACAAATGAAAACCACACTGAGATACCACCTCATTCAGATCAGAGTGGCTAAAATGAACAAATCAAGAGACTATGGATGCTGGTGAGGGTGTGGAGAGACGGGCACCCTCCTACACTGTTGGTGGGAATGTAAACTGGTGCAGCCGCTCTGGAAAACAGCGTGGAGGTTCCTCAAAAAACTATCCATAGAACTCCCTTATGACCCAGCAATAGCACTGCTAGGGATTTACCCAGGGGATACAGAAGTGCTGATGCACAGGGGCACATGTACCCCAATGTTCATAGCAGCACTTTCTACAATAGCCAAATCATGGAAAGAGCCTAAATGTCCATCACCTGATGAATGGATCAAGAAGATGTGGTATATATACACAATGGAGTACTACATGGCAATGAGAAAGAATGACATATGGCCATTTGTAGGAAAGTGGATGGACCTTGAGGGTGTCATGCTAAGCGAAATAAGTCAGGCAGAGGAGGACAGAAACCATATGTTTGCACTCATAGGTCTAATAGGAAAACAGGAGAAACCTAATGGAGGACCAGGGGGAGAAGAAGAGGGAAAGAGAGTTGGGGAGAGAGAGGGATGCAAAACTTGAGAGACTATTGAAAGCTGAAAATGAACTGAGTGTTGAAGGGAAAGGGGGAGGGGGAAAAAGAGGTGGTGGTGATGGAGGAGGGCACTTGTGGGGAAGAGCAGTGGGTGTTGTATGGAAACCAATTTGACAATAAAATATTTTAAAAAAAACCAAAGTAATTTACTTCATTCAAAATGTTAATCACATCCACTTTAGAAGTGATGGCCAATGCTACAACATAAAGGTTTTTAAAGTTTTACCTCAAACATTGTTAAAAAAAGGTTTGCCAGAAAGCAAAATAACCTCAGAATAAGCACAAAGGATAACTAATATTTCATTTGAATTGCTAAACTACAAACATGAACATGATTATGCATTGTCCCAAATCAAAGTCAAATAATGTTTACAATTGTTCATGAGTCTTACCTATGAATAAAATTCTTACATATTTACAGTCATTGTATACATATATATTTCACATTTCAAATAAAACATATGTATACTTAAATACAGATTTTTTAGATGTGTTTTACAAAATGGGATCACAGTATACATATCATTCTGAATCTTATTTTCCTCAGTCATGTATATCCCTCCAGGTCAACATCTAATGCACTTTTTCATAGCTTCCTAATAGTCCATCATGTACCCACAACATAATTTATTTGACTATTCCTTCTAATGTGCATCCAGGCTATCTGCTATAAGCATTCTTGTAAATATATTCATATAGACTGATATTTCTGTTCCTATGGAGTAGACTTTTGAACATGAAATTGCTAAGTCAAAGAACATGTGTGGGACTACTAGATGAATATAATTTAATAAATACTGTTTGCTCATTTTCCAAAACAGCTTTTAAAATTCATATCCCTCCTGGGGTGCCTAGGTGGATCACTTGGTTAAGCATCTGACTTCAGCTCAGGTCATGATCTCAAGGTTAGTGAGCTCAAGGCATGTGTCAGGCTCTGCATTGACAGCTAGGAGCCTAGAGCCTGCTTTAGATTCTCTCTCTCCCCTTTTCTCTCTGCCCCCCCCCACTTGTGTGCCCATTCTCTCTTCCGTGCTCTCCCTTTCTCAAAAATAAATAAATATACTTTTAAAAAAACATTATAAAGCAGAATTAGTCTCAAGCCATCATGTGACATTACATCACAGTTTATAGATATATTTCTAGAAAAAAAATGTGCATTTAGTTTAGAACCAATACACTCAGGTAAGGAAGGTAAAGAGGAAGTTCATGATGAAAAGTTTATTATATGGCTAGTATGAGAACAGAGGAAGCAAACTTGCATTACCAAAAAAAATCTTAAAATGCTTAGGAATTATCTATTTACAAATCTACAAATTTACAAACATATAAATATAAATATGCATGCACTTAAGGACTTCATTTTAATTAGCTAAACATGTTAAGATTTAATGCAAAATGTCAAAGAACAATGAACATGTTTTCCAGTCATAAATTTTGATGTGAACAAATAGAGCATGGAATATGAAGTCAGACACACATGAAGTCAGACACACATGGACACACAGAAACACACAAAACTCGTTTCTGCAGCTAATTGCTTTATAACCTTAAATTTGAACTTTAGTCACCACTCCTATAAACTGGAGATTCTACCTGACCTACACATAGCAAGGGCTTAATAAATGCTAGCTATTATAATAAACTAAGATAAAATAAAAGAATTCCAGGGGAGAACTGATGTTAAAAAGTTGGTGAAAGAGCACAAATCTTCAACCATAAACTAAACATAGCAGGTAGCTATTAAAAACAATTTTGAGCTTCACACAGTGCTATAAGCCAATTGAAAGAAAGTAAGAGATAAACAAACGTAGTCTTATTAAAGTCATACCTCCATAGGAATTTCCGGACTACTCAGAAAACTAGCACACAAGAAACAATAAGAAAAAAAATATGATAGGCATTAGGTTCTCTTTTCAAGCACCAAAAAGCTCACAGAGATCATCTTTGCTTGGCTGATAAGAAAAGTTTCACGGAGAATATCAAACTGGAACTAGGGGTCCATGAAGGATAAGAATATGTGGATAAGGAGAGTAAAAAAATAAAACATGGACCCAAGAAATACAAATGAACCAACATAGGATTGAAGTCCAGACAAAATATGTATACAGTTTAACTAGACAAGGATTTATTTTCAGTTGACTAATAAAAAATATAGTTGATGAGTTAGGACTGGACCAGTTTGGACCCAAAAAAGAGAGTTTGGAATTAAAGATGATATACAACAACAAGCCTTTATCAAACACACAAATAAAACTACTAGTTAGAGAAGAATGAACCAGCAGCATTATTTATAAAGAATGTAGTTAACAATGAGGAACCTGCGATATTGAGGGAGTGGGATGGAGAACTCCAGCTTATTTTTCTCCAAGTCCTTTGCAGTTTCACATAAATTCTAAATCAACTTGCTGAGGTGCCAGGGTGGCTCCGCTGGCTAAACATCTGACTTCAGCTCAGGTCATGATCTCATGGTTCATGGGTTTGAACCCCGCATCAGGCTTTGTGCTGACAGCTCGGAACCTGAAGCCTGCTTCTCATTCTGTGTCTCCTCCTCTCTCTGTCCTTCCCTGCTCACACTCTGTCCCTCTCCCTCTTAAAAATAAATAAACATTTTTTAAAGAAACTAAATCAACTTGTCAATTTCTTCAAACACCCTAGTGATTTGATTGGGATTTTGCTGAATCAACAAATTAATTTGGGGAGGTCTGACGTGTATAATGAGGGCTCTAATCCAGTGGTTCTCAACCAGGGGCGATTTGACAATGCTAGGAAACGTTTCCGATTGTCATGATTAGGGGCAAAGGAGGACATTATTCATTGCAGCCTCAAATCAGATAAAACTTTAAGGTCTATTAACAGTAAAACAGACAAATATGATATATTCATTCAGTGGGTAACTTTCACAGCGTCATCATATTTTTTCTTTTTTTTATTTATTTTTTATTTTGTTATTTTTTGTTTTTGGGGTTTTGTTTTTTTAGTTCTTCTCATACTTTTTCTTAATGGGATGGACAGTAAATATCTCAGGCCTGTGGGCCATGATATCTCTGATACAACTACTCAGCTTTGCCCACTTATGACAAAAGCATCCTTAGACAATATTTGAACATATAGACATGGTTGTATTCCATGAAATTTCATTTAAAAAAAAAAAACCAAGAAACCAGCTGTGGCCATGTCTGCCAGCCCCTGCTCAATGTCAGCGTCTATACTGCAGTGGTGGTCCACAGAGGGGACAGAGGAGGTTGTGCTAGGGACACAGAAGCCAGGGACGCTGCTAGACACCTAAAATATGCGAGAAACCCCTTCACAACAAAGAACTATCTGGCAAACATGTCAACAGTGCTGAGAAACTCTCCTCTACAGTGATGGAGATTGGTAAGCTACAGCTTCAAAAAACAGGATGAAGACATTTGAAAACACACGTTTAGTAAGAAGCCAATGCAAAACAATGTATACTCTATGATTCCACATATATTAAGTTCAGAAACACGTAAAACCGAACCATAGTGTTCAAGGGAAGCATACTTATGCAGTAGCCTAACAAAGAAAGGAACCATTCACCATAAAAATCAAAACTAGTGATTTCTTTAGTGGAAGGAAAGGAGACTGATTGGAATGGGTCATTGGGGGCTCTGGGCTTGCTAGCAGTGCTGCAGTTCTTATCTTCAATGTTGCGGTAAAGGTATTCAGGTTATACTGTATATCTTAAGCTGTATATCTGTCTTATGTACTTTACTAAACCTGTTATAATTTATAATATAATCAGAAACCAAAAGTTACTTAAGTTTGACGGACGGAAGATAAATTTAAGAAAGCCTTCCCCAAAATTAGAACAAATGGAAAATGAAAAATAAAAAGAAAGATTAAAAAAGAAAGTTATAGACGCCCAATATCTAACTTGTAAGAGTTTAAAAAAAAAAGAGTAAGAAAAAACAGAAGGAAATTATAAATAAGTAATAATACAACCATTTTCTAAAACTGAAGAACATAAAGCCTTATACCCTACCCTCCATTCTTCACACAGCAGAGAGCATGATGCCATAAAAATACAAATCTGGGGGCACCTGGGTGGCTCAGTCAGTTGAGCGTCTGACTTCAGCTCAGGTCATAATCTCACGGTCTGTGGGTTCAAGCCCTGCGTCAGGTTCCGTGCTTGTGCTCAGAGCCTGGAGCCTGCTTGAATTCTGTGTCTCCCTCTCTCTGCCCCTCCTCCACTCATGGTCTGTCTCTCTCTCTCAAAACTAAGTAAATATTAATAAAAAAATTTGTTTAAATACAAGTCTGATTGATCTAATTCTCAAAACCCTCTAGTGGCTTCCCATCTCATTCAGAGATGGAAAATAAAAGCCAAAAATACTTAATAATGATTTCCAAGTCCTACATGCTTTGGTTCATCATTTATTTCTCTCTCACCAATCTCTTAATACCCCTCACCCTTTCTGCCTCACTAGCATCCTCTTTGAAGTTACCGAAATATGCACTCTTCCTTCCTTGGGGTCTTTGTACTCTGCCTGTAAAGGATGACTAATTTTTTCAAGTCCTAAAGCTAGGTAAATGAGGGGCACCTGGGTGGCTCAGTTGGCTAACTGTCCAACTCTTGATCTCAGCTCAGGTCATGACCTCATAGTTGATGAGTTTGAGCCCTGTGTTGGGCTCTACGCTGCCAGCATGGAGCCTGCTTGGTATTCTCCCACTCTCTGTCCCTTCCCTCTCAATAAAATAAATGAAAGGAAAGAAGGAAGGAAGGAAGGAAGGAAGGAAGGAAGGAAGGAAGGAAGGGAGGGAGGGAGGGAGGAAGAAATATAAGTAAGTAAATCCAGGTAAATGGGTGATTTCTAAAAAATGAAACAAATTTCAATAAAAAAAGAATCTCTCTAGTTAAATGAGTACATATTTAGGACTGTCTGTCTTCCAATGAACTGATATTTTTGTCATTATGAAATGTCCTTCTTTATCCCTGGGAATACTTCCTCTTAAGTCTCTAAAGTCTTTACCCAATATTAATATAGCCACTCAGGCTTTCTTATGATTAGTTTCTACATGGTATAAATTTACCACCTGATTACTTTTAATGTATTGCCATCTTTATATTTAACATTTATTTGTTAGTGACAGCATATAACTAGGTCCTGCCTTCTTTTAATTAACTAAATCTTGTTTAATATTCTATTTTATCCCTTCTATTGTCTGATGAACTACATTTATTTGGATTTGTTGTTTCCTTCTGGTTTTTTTCCCTTGCTCTAATGATTGCAGTATGTATGTAGGTTAATTCACTCATTATCAGGGAAATACAAATCTATCTTCAAGTAATATGGTATTTCATATATAACACAAGACTCTCTTAAGTTATTTTTCTTTTTTTTTTTTTCTCTGAGAGAGAGAGACACACAGAGAGCACTGAGCAGGGGAGAGGGGCAAAGGGAGGGGGAGGAAGAGGGAAAGAGAAAGAAAGAGAGTGAGAGAGACAGAGAATATCTTAAGCAGACTCCATGCTCAGTACAGAGCCTGATAAGGGGCTTGGTTCCATGACCCCAGGATCATGACCTGAGCTGAAATCAAAAGGAAGATGCTCAACTAACTTAGCCATTCAGGCACCCCAAGTATATTTGTTCTTTAAACCACTGGTTATCCTTATATGCTCCTCATCCTTAATTTTCAGTTCTTATTTAAGGCAAAAAAAAAAAAAAAGAAAAAAGAAGTAGCTGGTGTAGGTTTCTTTGCCTTTTGTGAAGGTTAGCCTGTTTTCTAACCAGGTTATTCACCTGGTTGAATTCTTGACAGAAATTTCTTTGTGGAACATGATAAAGGCAATAACAGAAGAAGGACAGAAAGAATTAAAAATATGATATTCAAAGAGATAAGCACAGAATTTTCCAGAATTATGTAAAGGCAACAATCCTGTGATCCAGTAAGGTTGATAAATCTCTATTGGAATAAAAAGAAATTCACACCTAGAAAAAAAGCCTGAAAACACGTACATCAACTGTTAATATTTTCACTAATTCCATAAAGTTGCTTTTACAACACCAAAGACTTAACCATCCATTTCCTATATAAAAGGTAGCTACTTTTTTGCATGGACCTCAAGTATATTGTAGTATATAGAGGTGGAATTTCAGGAAAGGTATTAAGCAGGCTGTGTTGTAGCTTATGGGCAAGTAATAAAGTGTATCGTTGATCTTGAATGTATCATAGATAAGCTGCTATATAACGACTGCCACTTCAGATAGCTGTGAAACTAGGTGATTAACTAGTTGTTACTTAACCTTCTAATTTCTGTATAAGTCTAATTACATGAAACAGAAGTTGGGGTTTCGATTTTTTACTTTGCTTTTCTGTTTGGAGTGTCATTGTAACTACTGTATTGGAAATGATGGAAAATAACTGCGTATGTTAAAAAAAATAAAAGAATACACAGATCTAAAATAAATAAATACATTAAAAAAATAAAAATAAAATCTTTTAAAAAAACGTGAAATTAATGTTAATAACATATGCTATTAATCCAACATATCTAGCATATTATCATTTCAACAAATAATAAAACAATTATTAATAATGTAATCTAAAATTTTTTCCTACTAATGTCTTTAATCTGGTGTTTTATACCTTGTTTGGAAATAAATCAGAACAGAAGCTAAATTGTGAGTGCTTAAAGTAAAATGCTTTCTACCAAAATGATTAAATTGTGTTGAATGGACAAAATATTTTACTTTAAAAGTAAAGTTAAATCATATGAAAAAAAAAAGAAACGGAATTCTTGCAAAGAAATATACATGTACAACTATACATAATTCACTTTTATTAAAATTGTTAGGGCACCTGGGTGGCTCAGTTGGTTAAGCATCTGACTTCGGCTCAGGTCATGATCTCACCATTCATGGGTTCGAGGCCTGCATCAGGTTCTGTGCTGACAGCTCAGAGCCTGGAACCTGTTTCAGATTCTGTGTCTCCCTTTCTCTCTGACCCTCCTCTACTCATGTTCTGTCTCTCTGCCTCAAAAATAAATAAGCTATATTTAAAAAATTTAAGAAAATTGTTTAATTTTAAAGACTAAGAAAAAAGATGAGAACAAGACAGAGACAATACAAGGAAATATGATCCAAGCAAGTATAAGATAGAATAAATTCAAGAAGAAAAACATGAGGAAAAAGGAAAACTCTTTGAGAGATGACTTCAAATCCCAAAATACAAAAAAAAAAAAAAAAAAATTTTTAAGATTTATTCATTTTTTAAAGAGAGAGAGAGAGAGAGAGAGAGAGAGAGTGTGTGTGTGTGTGTGTGTGTGTGTGTGTGAGTGGGGGAGGGGCAGAGAGAGAAGGAGACATAGAATCTGAAGCAGGCTCCAGGCTCTGAGCTGTCAGCAGTGCCCGATGCGGGGCTCGAACCCACAAGAGGTAGGATCATGATCTGAGCCGAAGTCGGACACTTAACCAACTGAACCACTCAGGCACCCCCCAAAATACAAAAAATTTTTAAAGATGGTGGTTAAATTATCTTAAAGCACCAAGATTTAAATTGTTTCCAAGTATGTCTAACAAAATATCTATACATATCCTATAATTTGCTTAGGAATGTATCTCAAAAAATGCCAAATGTAGCCACAACTCTAAGATGTAAAGAACCCCAACCTAGAAATTAGAAGCAACAAAGTTATTAATACACTCTGATCACTACCTGTATCATCCTTTGACACTCTGAGTGGCTAAACTTATAATAGGAAGTTCTAGGCCATGTTGTTTAAAAAGAACTATCTTCTAAATAAATTATCAAAAATTAGTATTAAAAGGCCTACTTCCGGGGTCACTGGGTAGCTCAGTCAACTAGTTAAGCATATGACTTTGGCTCAGATCATGGATCTCACAGTTAATGAGTTCAAGCCCCTCATCAGGTTCCCTGCTCTGAGCAGAGCCTGCTCAGATCCTCTGTCTCCCTCTCTCTGCTCCCCCCCCTTCTCTCTCAAAAATAAACAAACATTTAAAAAAATTAAATAAATAAAATAAAAGGCCTTCTTTCAGCCCCAATAAATTTTGTGTATGAGAAAAGTTGACAAATGTCAACTTTTTAAAATATATAATTATTGAGGGCCCTGGGTGGTTCAGTCAGTTAAGCATCCAACTTCGGCTCAGGTCATGATCTGAGTGTGTGTTTGTGTGTTCAAGCCCTGCATTGGGTTCCATGATGGCAGCTCAGAGCCTGGAGCCTGTTTCAGATTATGTGTCTCCCTCTCTCTCTGCCCCTCCCCTGCTCACGCTCTTGTCTCAAAAATAAATATTAAAAAAAATTCTTAATAAATAAAATAAAATATATTATTATTTTCCCTAAAATACTATACCATGTACTAATAACCATGTCAGAGCCTATACATTAACTAACCACCAAGAATACTTTTTTTAACTGAATTAATAAAAGTTCTATTCCCATATGCTCCTATGCATATGTTTACAAAAACTAGTATGAAAATGAAAAAAGTTCTTAGTTCAAGGACTAATTACACACAGTGTAGTTTTAATGAATTCACTCCACTATTACTTAACATAGTGCTGGAAATCCTAGCCATAACAATCAGACAACACCAAGAAAGAAAGGCATCTAAATCAGGAAGGAAGAAGTCAAACTTTCATAATTTGCAAATGACATGATACTCAATACAGAAAATCCAAAAGACTCCACCGAAAAATTGCTAGAACTGATACACAAATTCACTAAAGTCACAGGACACAAAATCAGTGTACTGCAATCTGTTATGTTTCTATATACCAATAATTAAGCAGTAGAAAGAGAAATTAAGGAATCAATCTCATAACTGCACCAAAAAAACAGAAGATACTTAAGAATAAATCTTATCAATGAGGTAAAAGACTTGTACTCTGAAAACTATAAAACATTGATGAGTTGGCGCCAGTTAAGCACCCAACTTCAGCTCAGGTCATAATCTCACGGTTCATGGGTTCAAGCCCTGCGTCAGACTCTGTGCTGACAGCGAGCTCAGACCCTGAAGCCTGTCTTTGGATTCTGTGTCTCCCTCTCTCTCTGACCCTCCCCTGCTCGTGCTGTCTCTCTCTCTCTCAAAAATAAATAAAAACATTTAAAAAATTAAAAATTAAAAAAAAATTGATGAAAGAAAGTGAAGAGGACCCAAAGAAATGGAAAGACATTTCATGGTTATGGGTTGTAAGAACAAATATACTACCTAAAGCAATCTACACATTTAATGCAATCCCTATCAAAATAACAGCATTTTCCACAAAGCTAGAACAAACAATCCTAAAACGTGTACGGAATCACACACACACACACAAAAAAAAACCCAAATAGCCAAAGCAACCTTGAAAAAAAAAAGCAAAGATAAAGGCATCACAATTCCAGACTTCAAGTTATATTACCAAGAATCTTTTTTAAATAGCATCGCACCATACTTGCATGATTTAGACAAACTCTATTAGTACTGATAGAATAATGTGTTTAGAATCAAGGCACCATTAAGACAAATTAAAAACACTACTACCGTACTAGCCAAAAAAGGGTACTGCAAAATGTTATATTTAGGTATAAACTACTTCATCCTGGTCAAACACCAGATTGTTCTTTTTACATGATAGGTAATTATATACTCATAGAGAGATGTAAAACCTCTTATACCACCCAGGGATCAACTAATAAACTTTGGGGATTTATCCAGTTCCTTTCAGGATTTGCAGACTGCAGGGAAATAAATCTTGTTGAATAACACAGAGTTCTTGCTGAATAAGCACCAATTTCCCCAAGCATAATATCATCTGAGAAATAAGAACCAAAATACAGAGTATCAAAGTTAATAATGTGTAGATGGATCTCTATTACTTTATGCCAAAATATTCCTGAAGAAAGAATCCTTTCATTTGAAAAGAAATGATTAATTGGACTGCATTTTAGTTGAAATGATGGGGAGGAAAGCCACAGATTAAAAAAAAAGTATTTGTAAACCATACATCCAACAAAGGACATGAATCTAGAATATGTAAAGAACTCCCTAGATTCAGCAGTAATTAGCAAAAGACATGAATAGACATTATCACCCAAAAAGATACAGGGATTTCAAGTAAGTATATGAAAGATGTTCAACATCATTAGCCATTAGGAATGTGAAGAGTGGTACTACATAAAACCAAAATTAAAAATTTAATCTTCGAAAACCAAAAGGTAATAACCAAGAAAGACTGCAACATAGAAAAAGGAAAAGAACATTCCAAAAGAAGTTGGTTGAGGATACAGGCGATTTTGCAGATAACCATGACTTCCGGAGGGCCTGGCAAAAAATTTCAGGAGTTGGGGTTAGCAGTGGAAGGAGAAGGGGAATTAAGAGAGAGACCTGAAAAGTCTGAGAAGTGAATGCTACATGGAAGGAATGTAAGGATGAGAGATAACCTCTAGGCTTCTTATGGCAACTGAGTAACACAAGAATGAAGGACATGAGGAGTTTAGTTCCCATGGTCCCAAGACAGTTGACAGAACACTGTGAGCACAGTGTGAGAGGAGGGGACGGTCCTGAGGGAGACAGGAAGAATCCTAGAGCCTCTTTTTCTCTCCTGTCAGTCGTGGAGTACAGGTCATGGGGCTCCCTCTTGAACCCTGCTCATTTTAGCCACATTATCAGTGAAAAAAAAAAAACTTTTAATTACATATTACTTCTGGGCACCTGGCTGACTCAATCAGAAGAGTGTGTAACTCTTGATCTCGGTGTTGTGAGTCTGCACCCCACATTGGGTACAGAGATTACTTTAAAAAAATAGAATCTTAAAAAAAATGATGCTTTACTTCATTTATCCTCATGAAAGTTCTGTAAGGTAGGTTTAAAAAGGATATGGGGCACCAGAGAGGCTCAGTCAGTTGAAGGTCCAACTCTTGATATCAGCTCAGGTCATGATCTCGCAATTGTGGGGTTGAGCCCCACATCTGGCTCCAGGCTGACCATGGAGCCTGCTTGGGATTCTCTCTCTCCCTTTCTCTCTCTGGCCCCTCCCCAATGACATGCACACTCTCTCTCAAAATAAACATTTAAAAAAATAAAAGTTTAAAAAGGACATTATTTACATTTAAAACTTCAATATACAAGTCAGAAGATTAAGTTGAGATGATACTGCAGTGGCTCTTTCACTAATATGAATAAAAGTACCAAGAACAGATGTTAGCTCAATACATGCAGTCATTCTTCTGCATGAAAAGAAAAAGAAGGAAAAAAATACACACACACAAACACATACTTCTAAAGCAAAGAACCAATTTAATACTACTAAATTTAAAACATTAACAAATTAGGAATGTGTCCTTATGCAAAAAAATAAATAAATCTCTCAAGGCAAAATTCATACAGAGAAAAATAACCCTCCCTTGTATCTCTTTACTCAAACTTGGAATTCTCATTTCTGATTTCCATTTCTGCCCTAATAAAGTCTGCCATGTTCAGTTTCTTTGCTTGCTTCTTTCTCCTCTCCGCCTAGGGCAATGAGTGCAAAGAATTATACCATTAATAATTGTTGGCTTATTTCTCTTCAGTGGTGAACACCTGAACCTCTCCTGTATGTTTTAATAATATACTATACACTTATGAACCCATCGCCCAAAATGAGAAGTAAAATATTACCAATAATTTCCATTTACTTATATAGATTCACATTCTGTCGCTCACCCTCTACCAAGTAGCCATTTTCCTAAATTTCATTTCCTCGCTCTTATAGATATATATACCCAGAGTTGTATTTTTGTTTTTCACATTTTAAAACTACAGTTTTGATTAGTTCATGTGGCGGCTGTTGCTGTTAAATATAAAGCTATATAAATTCATTGTGGCCTCAAATAAGATTCTCTCCACATTACATGAGTTAAAATAATAGAAATTCAAAAATATTCCCAAAGTAAACCCTAATGTACATAAAAACTGCAAGGCACAGTAAAAGTAACAAGACGGAAACCTTCAGTGAAACGTAGGATAAACACTAGGTGCCAAGACGATACTTCAAATGATAACAACTAAGGCTCAATCCTCTTGTTTTTAAGACTAAAAGCATTACAAGCAAACGGGAATAAAAAGATGCCATTCTCTAAACGCCAAGAATCACAGTAGTCCCTTGGTGAAGGGACAGTAAAAGGGAAAAAGAAAGGTTAAGCCTCCTTTACCTATTCATGAGATCAAAAGAAATAAAGGAACCCCTTGGTGTTTTTATCATTTTCTTTTGCTACTACATCTAGCACCAGAAAGAAGAAAGCACAATTAAGGCTACAATACCTCTAAAAATTCCTGTATAACACTTGCAATATTTAAAGATTCAACTTCTCTAAAGATACATTACATTTTAAACTACACTACAAATAAAATCCAAATCCAATTTATTTCTTTGCTTCTTTATAAAAATTCACATGGAACTTTTACTACGTACCAGGTGCTGCTCTAAACAATCTTAAGGGAAACTATCCAAAACTTAGAATTAAAGCAAAATGCTGAACTTTCACATCCCGCCATAATGAAGTAATGGGAGTAGATTTCCCCTCCTGCTGGAAAACTTGAAACAGATAAAATGTAGGAAAAGACAGCTTCCAGACATTGAACGACAGGAAGCACAGGACAGTAAGCCTTGAGACGAGGGAGCGCTATGAATGTGCCAACATACTAATTTATTTCAGTACATCCAACGGTTGCTTCGGCACTACTGACTGCAGAGGCGAATGGTCGCGACAGATACTGCATGGCCCACAAACCTAAAATATTTCCCATCTGGCCCTTTAAGAGGTTTGCACACCACTGCCTTAGAGTAAAGGCTGTTCCACGCATGCCAAACAAAAATTCAGTAATTTAAGTCAAGTAGCAAAGAACAAAGCCCCAAAATACTTAAAGGAATACTAACACCAGCACTGAGAACATAAAATTCAGTGTGTGGCATTCAACCAAATACTTTAAGACAAGCAAATAAGAAAAAAAGGGGAGGGAAACCATATAAGGAGACAAATCCGTCAACAGAATAAAGAGATATTTAAACTGTTATGAGAGAGGCACCAAGGTGGCTCAGTCAGTTAAGTGTCCAACTCTTGATCTGAGCTCAGGTCATGATCTCACAGTTCATGGCATCAAGCTGCAAGTCGGGCTCTGCACTGACAGCACAGAGCCTGCTTGGGATTCTCTTTCTCCGTCTCTGTCTGCCCACCCCTGCTCATACGCACATGCCCACATATTCTCTTTCTCTCTCAAAATAAATATTTTTTAAAGACTGCTATCAGAAAAATACTTCATTTGTCCAAAAGAGCAAAGTGTGAACACATTAAAGACACAAGGAAGACCTCGCCATACAGATAAACACACGCACACACATCTAAAAATGAAAGCTGCACCATCTAAGGTGAAATATATACTGGATAAGTTAATAATATACTAGGTAGCTCAGGGCAAAATTTAGGAAACATGAAAATACAGCATTAGGAACTACTGGAAACACAAAAGGAGAGAAAAGACTGAAAAAAAATGAACAGAGCTTCAATGAGCTGTGAAACATTATGAAGTGGACTAAAATAGAGAAGAGAAAGAAAAAATATTAGAACATGCTCTGGGAAAGATGACACTGTCAAGAGAATGAAATAAGCTGAAGAAAAATACTTAAGGGGCACCTGGGAGGCTCAGGCGGATGGGCATCCGACTTCGGCTCAGGTCATGATCTTGCGGTCAATGAGTTCGAGCCCCACATCAGGCTCAGAGCCTGGAGCCTGCTTCAGATTCTGTGTCTCCCTCTCTCTCTGCCCCTCCCCTGCTCACACTATGTCTCTCTCTCTCTCTCAAAAATAAACATAAAAAACAT
The DNA here is from genome assembly GCA_004023845.1 of Helogale parvula. NCBI lineage: Eukaryota > Metazoa > Chordata > Mammalia > Carnivora > Herpestidae > Helogale > Helogale parvula. Next base: position 8,762 of record PJEM01012478.1, on the reverse strand, counting down.
TTTCAATAAAAAAATAAAGTATATTTTAAAATACATATTCAGATTTTTTAATACTTAAACAATTTTCATAAATCCCCTATTTTTGAGAAACCACATACCACTTTCCACAGTGGCTACACCATTTAGTGGCTACACTAAACGTACGAGTTCCAATTTTTCCACACCCTCACCAACACTTGTTACTGTTTGGGGTTTTTTATTTCTTTTTTTTTAATAACAGCCATCCTAATAGATATGAAGTATATCTCATCATGGTTTTGATTTGCATTTCCCTAATGATGAACATCTTTTCATGTGCTCATGAGCCATTTTTATACCTTCTTTGGAGAAATATCTATTCAAGATATATGACTATTTTTAAATAAGGGGTTTTTTTTTTTAATGTTTTATTTATTTTTAAGAGAGAGAGAGAGAGACAGCGTGAGCAGTGGAGGGTCAGAGAGAGAGGGAGGCACAGAATCAGAAGACAGGCTCCAGTCTCTGAGCTAGTTGTCAAAACAGAGCCCAACTCGAGGCCTGAACCCAAGAACTGTGAGATCATGACCTGAGCCAAACCCCGATGCTTAACCAACTGAGCCACCCAGGCACCCCTAAATAAGGTTTTTGTTGTTGTTGTTTTGAGATTATACAGTATGTGAAATGGCATAATATTACTTGAAGATTGGCTGTGATGAGTTAAAGATATATACTATAAATCCTAAAGAACCACTAAAAAACAAGATAAAGAGACATAATTAATAGATAAAACAAAGGAGATAAAGTGGAGATACAAAAATACTCAACCCAAAAGAAGTCAGAAAAAGTGGGAAAGGACAACAATGTATACATAAGAAAAAGAGAAAATGGTAAAATAACAGATTTAAGTCAATTCCCATTGACACACACATTAAATGTAAAAGACAATGAAATAGTAGATAAAAAAGTAAGCCCCAATTATATGCTGCCTACATAAATGCATTTTACATATAAAGAAACCCAAATATTAAAAGTAAGAAGATCACAAAAAATGTATCATGACAACACAGTTCTTAAGAAAGCCAGAAATGTCTGGGGCACCTGGTGGCTCAGTCGGTTAAGCGTCCGAAACTTGATTTCGGGTCAGGTCATGATCTCGGGCTTCATCGTCTGTCAGTTTGAGCCACACACTGGGCTCGGTACTAACAGTACTGAGCCTGCTTGGGATTCTCCGTTTTTCCCTCTCTCTCTGCCTCTCCCACACGTGTGTTCTCTCTCTCTCTCTCAAAATAGGTAAATAAATAAACTTAAAAAGAAACAACAAGAAAGCAAGAACGTCTATCATCATAAAAGAAAAGGAAGATTTCAGAGCAAGGAGTATGACCAGGGATTTCAGTAACAATAAACTGATCAGCTCACAAAGAGGACTTTTACCATCCTAAATGTTTTTGCTCCTAATAACAGAGTGGCAAAATACATAAAGCAAAAACTGATAAAATTACAAGAAGAATACCCAAACAATATTATGGAAGATTTCAACAACCCTTTCTCTACAACTGACAGAATAAGCAGAAACACAACTCATAAGGATAGAAATGCATGAAGTAAGATAAACCATATTCTGGGCTATAACACAAAACACTTAACAGGACTGGAATATAAACTAGGTCTTCTCAGGGGGTTAAATTAGAAATTAGTAATAGAAAGACATCAGGAAAATCTCTCAAAATTTAAAAACAAAATAACATCCTTTTCAATAAACCATGGGTCAAGGACAAAATCACAGGGTAATCTAGAAAATGTGCTGAACTGAATGAAAAACACAACAATCGCAAACTATTTTTTAAAAAGTCAATAAACTAGACATTAAAAATGAAGTTTAAAAATGTAAAAACTTTTGAATATTAAAGACATTTGCTCTTGGGACACCTGGGTGGCTCAGTTGGTTAAGTGTTGATTCTTGATTTCAGCTCAGATCATGATCTTGTGGTTTGTGGGTTTGAGTTGTCAGCTTGGAGCCTACTTTGGAGTCTCCCTCTCCTTCTCTCTCTCTCTCTGCCCCTTCCCAGCTCGCTCACTCGCTCTTATGCGCTCACTTGCTCTCTCTTTCTCTCTCTCTCTCCCTCAAAATACATAAACTTTAAAAAATCTGCTCCTGGAAAATCTGAATGCATTCTCTGTGGGAGGATGCTGATAAAGGGGGAGAAGATGCATGTGGGGGTACAAGGGAAATCACTGTACCTTCTGCTCAATTTTGCTGTGAACCTAAATATGCCCTAAAATGTAGTCTACTTACAAAATCCCACTGGGGCGCCTGGGTGGCTCAGTCAGTTAAGGATCTGAATTTAGCTCAGGTCATGAACTCGCTGTTTGTGGGTTTGAGCCCTGCATCAGGCTCTGTGCTGACAACTCAGATCCTGCAGCCTGCTTTGGATTCTGTATCTCCTCTCCCTCTGTTCCTCTGCTGCTCATTCTCTCTGTCTCTCTCTCTCAAAAATAAAGATCTAAAAAAAATTTTTTTAAATAAATAAATAAAAATAAAATAAATTAAAAATCTCATTAAGGCAAGTCACGCAAAGGAACAAAATTTTTGTACATATTTTACATATGTATATAAAAGGACCTGTATCTACACTATATATGGAATTTTTACAACTAAATCAAATGCTATTAAAACATGGCAATAAATTTCAATAGTTTTATAAAAACGATAAAATGGCAAATGTGCACAAGAAAGATCAGTATCATTAGCCATCAGGGTAACTGGAACACTAATGGTGGGAACGCACAACAGTGTAGTCACTTTCGAAAACAGCTGGGCAATTTCTTACAAAGATAAATCTACACTTTTTTTATGACCTAGTATGACTAACCAAGTAAGCTCACTCTTACTCAAGAGAAATTAAAACATGTATCTCCAGGCAACTATTCAGAGAAGATTTATGTATGAGACAAAACTGGAAACAATCCAAATGACCACTCACTGGTGGGGGGAAAAAAAACTAGTATATTTGGACAACGGAACACTACTCAGATTTTTTTTAAAGGGAATGAACTGAAACGCACAATACAGATGATTCTCAAAAGCATTATGTGCAATGAAAGAAACCAAGCACATACAAATGTTACACTTTCCATTTTTTCAAATTCTAGAAAGGCAGAAAGAATAGTTACGTAAATTCTATCAGGAATTGCTGGTGTTCCAGGTGTGGGAGGTAAGGGGCACAAGAGGGCTTTTCTTATAAACAACTTTATTAAAATATAATTCACATAGAGGTGCCTGGGTGGCTCAGTCAGTTAAGCATCCGATTCCTGATTTCAATTCAGGTCATGATCTCACAGTAGGTGGGATGGAGCGCCACGTCAGCATGGAGCCTGCCTGGGATTCTCTCTCTCCCTTTCTCTCCACTCCTCCCCTGCTTGCTCCCTCACTCTTTCTTAAAATAAATAAAGAAACATTTTAAGATATATAATTCAGGGGTGCCTGGGTGGCTCAGTTGGTTAAGCGTCTGACTTCAGCTCAAGTCATGACCTCATTTAGTGAGTTCAAGCCCCGCACTGGGCTTTCTGCTGTCAGCTCAGAGCCTAGAGCCCGGTTCAGGTTCTGTGCTTCCCTCTCTTTGCCCCTCCCCCACATGTGTGCGCTCTCTTTCTCTCTCTCTTCCTCTAAAATAAACTTTTAAAAAATCTTTAAATATACATGTATAATTCACACAAATATATTTCACCAATTTTATGTGTACAATTCAATGGTTTCTAGTATATTTACAGAGTTGTGCAACCATCACAATTTTTTTTTAATTTTTTTAAGTTTATTTATTTTGAGAGAGACAGAGTGAGCGAGGGAGGGGGAGGGGGAGAGAGAGAGAGAGAGAGAGGGAGGAAGAGAGAATCCCAAGCAGGCTCTGTGCTGTCAGCATGGAGCCCAATGCAGGGCTCAATCTCACCAACAGCAAGATCATGACCTGAGCTGACCAAGAGCCAGAAGCTTAATCAACTGAGCCACCCAGGCGCCCCAATGACCAATTAATTATAGAACATTTTCATAGCCCCAAAAAATAAATCCTGTGTACATGAGCAGTCGTTCCCCAAATTCTCATAGCCACCTAACCCTAGGCAACCCCTAATGTCCTTTCTGTCTCTACAGATTTGCCTATTCTGGATATTTCACATAAAAGGAATCAGTAATGTGGGGCCTTTTGCAGCAGCTTTCTTTTATTTAGCATGACGTTTTCAAGGTTCATCTTGTAGTATATATCCCAACACCATTTATTCATAGCCAAATAATGCTCCATTGTATGGTTATACCACATGTTAGACATTTGGGTTGTTTCCACTTTTTGGCTATTACAAATAATGCTGCTATGAATATCCATTTGAAAGTTTCTAAGAAGATGTATGTTTTCATTTTTATTGGCTACATGCCTAGGAGTAGAATTGCTGGGTCAATGGTAACTCCGTATTTAATATTTTAAGGAATTGCCAAGCTGTTTTCCAGTGGCTGTACTATCCGAACACTCTAATAAATAACATATGAGAGTTCCAATTAGTCCACATCCTCACCAACACTTGTTATTACCCCTCTTTGTATGTAAGCCATTTTGGTGGGTGTAAATCGGGAAAGGGGACTTTTTACAGTGATAGAAAGACTTTGTATTTTAATTGTGGTGGTACTTACATAACTGCATCCATCTGGTAAAACTCAGACTATATACCCAAAATTCATAAGTTGTGTTGTATGTAAATTATTTCTCAATAAAGATGAAGTTTCTAAAAGGCTAACTTTACAATAACTATACTTAGAAAATTATGAGTTTTCACTTTCACACTTAGGAACGTGTTATGATAAATGAACACAGGTTTCCAAGACCAGAACTTGTCCAATTCACTGAGACACCCACATTCTTCTTTACAGTTCTACAGTAAAAGCATTTAAGCTGCACTGATAATCATCAGCATCTCCATTACAAGTCTGTTTATTTGGGTCAGAATCATTAAGCTCACATGTAATTTAGTTGCTTCGTGTTACACCTTTGTTTTTATCTGATTCGAGATACCGTCACTAACCCTTTTGATGTACTTTTAGTAGTTTATACCAATTCCTATAAAAGAGGACCAACATTTCTTTTCAACAGTTGATTTAATTTAAGGTGAATGTAACTTGAATAGACTACAGCTGTTTCTGTGACATACTTTATCCTGACAGCTTAAAATTTTAAATGTTGTTATGTAGGATAATGGCTTTTCTATATATTGGTGCCCAGATGGACTCTCTTAATTGCTCTTCACCCTTAGAATGAACAACCAAAAACTCCAAATACAATGAAGACACTAAGACAACTGAAGATACTTTAAATTTTCAAAATGGAAGAAAATACAGAGAAACAGAGCTACTTTTTTTTACATATTTCAATGGGTACACAACTGTTTGATTTCTTCAGTCAGAAGCATAGCCTAGAAACACCTGGATCTGGTAAAAGTGTTTCCCTGTAATCATGGAGACAGTGAGTCCTAATGAATAAAAGGCAAGCTTTAAAGTTCAAATTCCAGTTCCACCACCCATCAACTATATATATGTCTTTATGCCAGCCACATACCTTCTTTGAGCTCTAAGTCTCCTTATCAAATGGGGTAATGGTACCTTTCCAGACTAGTGGTAAAGTAGTGATAATGTATATAATCAACCTAGAATTTCATCTGAAAAATACCAAGCATTATTATTCACTTTATTTATAAATTTACTTCCTATCTTTTCTGTGCAGTACACTTCCCTCTCACCACAGCCCTCATAGGAAAAGTCCTTAATTACTGTGTTCAAATGGGTATAGACTGAAAATACTCTTAGATCAAGGTCTCAAATTCAACACCATGACATCACAAAAACTAAAAACCTAAAAAAGCAGCACTTCTAAAACAGATATTCTCCTCTGGAAACTGCTTCTCTGACCAAAAACATTAAAGAAATTTAGGAGGAACAGAACATATGTTTCCAGTCATCATTTACATACATCACAGGCTTAGCAAAATTTTGTAAAAACCTAAATGATTCCAAGTAGTAAAGGCCCCAATGATAAAGATGAGGTGTTATGAAAAAAGAATACACAAGGCAAACTGAGAAATAATTAGAGCAGAAAACATTAGGGAGGCCCTAAATCTCATAGTTTGGCCATTTAAAATGTCAATAAGCCTGTTTCCTCTTTGCAAAGTACTGGTGATGACTGTCAGCAATGTCAGTTGGCCTACTTTTGGAAGGCTGCTGGTGTCTTGGCTGAACAGATTCTGTGTGTGTGTTCATGCTTACAGGATTTATTTGTTTAAAGTTAGAATCTTACAGCAAAAAAAAAAATTACAGCAAATCCTTCTGATGAATTTAATCAAAATTTCTGAATTCACACAGCTGAAAAATCAAACAGCTCTTCTTTGAAAGTGATCAAAAAGCCCATTTAAGTTGTTTGAAAAGGATGAAACTGGTGGTTGTACGTTATGAAAAAGTATACTCTAGGAGGTACTCTGAATGAAAAAAATGAAAAAAAGTTTAACTTTAGAATTATTCTACACGTTTGTTTCTAGAAAAATAACTAGCCATTCAATCATAAAAAAGCAGCAATGATTAGTATTCTTGACTGCCTGGTGGGCTATTTATAATAAGTTTCAGAAAACACTTGGAATTTAGATTCGAGTAGGAAAAATTGCTTTGGATTTAGGGATTTATTTTTAAACCTTTAAGTATCTTGAGATGTGAAATTGTAAGTTCCTTACAACAGAACACAGAATAATACTACCTTTCCAGAAATAAGTATAACCTAGAAGAAATAAGGCAAATCGGCTACGTAGTACTGTGGATGAGAGAACTTTGGCTCATAAACACTTGAGGAAACTTTTATCTCCAGGTCTTTCTTTTCTCATAAAAAAGTCCTAGCTTATAAGAATTAGTTCTAAAACATTCTCATATGAAGAAAGTTCAGGTAGTCAGTACATTGGATTCCTAAGGATAATGAATAAGATTAAATCTGCATTTCTAAGAAATCTGATTCAAGTCTAAGACTAAAATAATCATCTTCCTCCATAACCAATAAGAAAACAGCATGAATACATGAATAACTTCTAACAGAATTACAAGTGCTATTAGAGTTAAAAACAGCATTATTCACTTGGTCACTAACAAATGATAAAAAAAATACTTTATACAAAAGTAGAGCTCTAGCTCCTCTTTTGAAAATACAAAATAAAGTCCTTTTGGGTAACTACTCATATTCCACATAATTATACAAAGCACTGCAAAGAATGTGGTGATTGGATTATTGTCTCCATGATTCCAAAGAAATACATTATAGTATGGAAACACCTTAAAAAAAAGAAACCTCCCCCAAAACCTATGAAAATCAGAAGTTGTCTAGGAACAACCAAGAGAACATAAAAACAAATAACAAAAAATTAAAGTCAATATTCTTTAAATTTTATTGTGTTTTTTCTTTATTTTTGAGAGACAGAGAGAAACAGCGCGAGCAGGGCAGGTCAGAGAGAGAGGGAGATACAGAATCTGAAGCAGGCTCCAGGCTCTGAGCTAGCTGTCGGCACAGAGCCCTACGCGGGGCTTGAACCCACGAACCGTGAGATCATGACCTGAGCCGAAGCCAGAAGCCTGACGCTTAACCGACTGAGCCACCCAGGTGCCCCAAGTCAATTTTCAAGAAGAGTCAAGATTTCTTTCTTACACCATTCACAAAAATAAACTCAAAATGGATAGAGGACCTGAATGTGAGACAGGAAACCATCAAAACCCTAGAGGAGAAAGCAGAAAACAGCCCCCTTGACCTCAAACGCAGCAATTTCCTCATCAACACATCCCCAAAGACAAGGGAATCAAGAACAAAAATGAACTGTTGGACCCTCATCAAGATAAAAAGCTCCTGAACCACAAAGGAAACAATCAAAAAAACTAATAGGCAACCAACACAATGGGAAAAGATAGTGGCTAATGGCATATCAGCAGATAAAGGGCTAGTATCCAAAATCTACAAGGAATTCACCAAACCCCATACCCAAAAAACAAATAATCCAGTGAAAATATAGGCAGAAGACCTGAACAGACACTTCTCCAAAGAGGACATCCAGATGGCCAACAGGCACACGAAACGATGCTCAGCGTCACTCATCATCAGGGAAATACAAATCAAAACCACACTGAGATACGACCTCACACCGGTCAGAGTGGCCAAAATGAACAAATCAGGAGACTATAGATGCTGGCAAGGGTGTGGAGAAACGGGCACCCTCCTACACTGTTGGTGGGAATGTAAACTGGTGCAGCTGCTCTGGAAAACAGTGTAGAGGTTCCTCAAAAAATTAACAATAGAACTCCCCTAGGATCCAGCAATAGCACTGCTGGGATTCTCCCCAAGGGATATAGAAGTGCTGATGCACAGGGACACATGTACAATGTTCATAGCGGCACTTTCAACAACAGCCAAATCATGGAAAGAGCCTAAATGTCCATCAACTGATGAATGGATGGATCAAGAAGATGCGGTATATATATATATATATACCATGGAATACTACATGGCAATGAGAAAGAATGAAATCTGGCCGTTTGTAGCAAAAGGATGGACCTGGAGGGAGTCATGCTAAGCGAAATAAGTCAGGCAGAGAAGGAAAGATACTATATGTTTTCACTCATAGGTCTAGCAGGAGAAACCTAATAGGAGACCATGGGAAGGGGAAGGGGGGGGAAGAGTTGGGGAGAGGGAGTGAGGCAAATCATGAAAGATTCTTGAATGCTGAGAACAAACTGAGGGCTGAAGGGG
>PJEM01012477.1:0-46821 GCA_004023845.1 Helogale parvula | reverse complement strand
TGACACGTCCCCCTGAATTCTTCAGCATAGACATCCAGAAAAATAACGATGATTTTCTATGTAATCACAAAGCCATTATCACAGCAAATGTGATTAAAAATAACAAACAACTCCCTAACATCATTCGATTCCCCATTCATCTGATTCCTGTGCCTCCAAAATGTCTTTTTATAGTACAGTAGTTTTCCAAAGACCAAGATCCAATGAAAGGTCATATATGACATCTGCTGACTGCATTCCTTTACTTTTTAAATTTTTAAAAATATTTTTTATTTATTTTTGAGAGACAGAGAGAGACAGCGCAAGGAGGGGAGGGTCAGAGAGAGGGAGACACAGAATCTGAAGTAGGGCTCTAGGCTCTAGGCTCTAGGCTCTGAGCAATCTGTCAGCACAGAGCCCGACGCGGGGCTCGAACCCATGAACGTGAGATCATGACCTGAGCTGAAGTCGCTTACCGATGGAGCCACCCGGGCGCCCCTCCCTTACTTTTAAATCTCCGCAGTCCTCTGTCCCCACCCAGAACCTTCTCCCCCACCTTCCACCCCTCCCCCCACGACACAGGCTTTTGACAGAGATCAATCAGGTTGTCTGATTTGTCGACTGTTCCTCCTTAAAGATTTACCCCGTGGTCCCCAAGTGGCCCGCTCCCCTCTGTTTCTGGAATGAGGTCTAACGTGTGGATCACATACAGTGTTGGTAGAAAGCTTCATGGCGGGCTTGCCGGGAGCTCCTGGCGCTTGGCTGTCCTCCCCCGTTGATGCCAGGATGTGTCGCTGGGGTAAGGCGGTGTCAGGGGTGAGGTTTGGACCTAAACACACTCTTGTTTGGTCCTGTGGCAGAAGGGATCCGAGAACTTGGGGGCCGGGGGGAGGGCGGGTGAGGCGCCCCCCTGCCCCCTCCCACCCACGAAAGCTCTCAGCCCTCACAGCCACGACTGTCACCGCTGAGAGATGAAACGTCCAGTGGTTTCTCCTTCGTGGCTCAGGGAGGCCCAGCTGGGCCCAGAAAGTGACCAGCACGCCGTCACCATCATGTATCTGTCGCTGAGCTCTTCGTGTGGGACGCATATCCCGAACATAACTCACATTTTCACCCTTCCAACCGCCCAGGGATCAGAGGTAGACCCAGTTATACTCCCACTTCAGAGATGGGAACACTGAGGCTTGAAGAAGTTAAGAAACCTGCCCTCGGCTTCCAGAATTCAGCCCCTGGTCTTTCGGTCTTTCTGCTACAAACTGGCCCGCCGGACCGCACCGTCGTGTCTCATCCCTCCAAGGCCAGCTTCCTGGGGCCACGCCGCTCCCTCAGGACGTCAGAGGCTGGGGAAGGGCTGGAAGGCTGAGGAAGAAGTTCAAGATGAGCCCCCGTGAATGTTAGGCCGCCATAAGTCACCTTAAAGTTGCCATGATCCTGAATTTTACTGTTCACTTAACCCATTTCTGTTTTAAATGTTTATTTTTGAGAGAGAAGGAAAGACAGCGCAAGTTAGGAAGGGGCAGAGAGAGAGGGAGCAGAATCAGAAGCAGGCTCCAGGCTCTGCGCTATCAGCACAGAGATCGATGCGGGGCTCGAACTCATGAACCGCCAGATCATGACCTGAGCCGAAGTCGGAGACTCAACCAACTGAGCCCCCCCGGCGCCCCAACTTAACCCATTTTATTTATTTTTGAGGGAGAGACAGAGTGTGGGTAGGGGAGGGGCAGAGAGAAAGAGAGAGAGAGAGAGACAGGCAGAACCTAAAGCAGGCTCTAGACTCTAAGTTGTCCGCACAAAGCCGGACGCGGGGCTCAAACTCACAACCCCCACGGTCATGACCTGAGCTGAAGTCTGACGCTCAACCAACTGAGCCACCCAGACTCCCCCACTTAACCCATTTTTAAACTTCACGTATCATCTTGAAATCCTCTTAGGAGAACAATGACTTTGAGACACCAGAGCCTGGTAATTGCAGTGAAGTGACAACTTCGTGACTGTTAGGTTCTCGGGGTCGGGATGGCCGGCGAGGGCACCGGCCTGTGCAGACGCCCCCTCGGCTCCCGCCAGAGCTCCATGGCCCTAGGAGGTCAGGCACAGGAGGAGCGTGACTGTGGGGTTGAGGGATTCGGGGGGCGGGGAGAGGACTGCATGCCGGGGAGACGGGCTCACGACGTACTATAACAGAGACAGATTTAAAGAAATTTTAATTGCATATAAACATGGAGTTTCGAGATTACAAGGACAATTGAGAGATTTTTTTTTTTTTGAGAGAGAGAGTGTGAGCAGGGGAGGGGCAGAGAAAGACGAGGACAGAGGATCCAAAGCAGGCTCCGTGCTGACAGCGGCGAGCTCAGTGTGGGGCTCAACCTCATGAACCTTGAGATCATGACCTGGGCCCCCCAGGTGCCCTGAGATAGATTCTAATTGTGAGAATCCAAGGAAGATGTTTGCAGGAAGGGGCATTTGAGCTGGGTATGGAAGTATGAATAGGAGTTTGAGCAGCGACACCAACACTGACCCCCTCGGGGCTGAGGGAAGTGTGGCGTGATGGCTGACGGGTGCAGGAGGGGCCGTGTGCAGGGACTGGGGTGTGCCCAGCAGGGAAGGACAGCCAGAGACTAGGGTAGAGTGAGACACAGGGGTCAGAGGGAGCGTGGCGTTGAATGACGGGCTGGGCATTTGGATTGTATTCCGAAGGGATTACAGAGTCATCAAGAGAACTCAGGAACGGGGCGCTTGGGTGGCTCAGCGGGTTAAGTGTCTGACTTCAGCTCAGGTCGTGATCTCACGGTCCGTGCGTTTGAGCCCCACGGTGGGATCTGTGCTGACAGCTCAGAGCCTGGAGCCTGCTTCGGATTCTCTGTCTCCCTCCCTATCTCTCTCTCAGAAATAAACATTTGGGGCACCTGGGTGGCTCAGTCAGTTGAGTGCTGACTTCAGCTCAGGTCATGATCTCGTGGTCCGTGAGTTCAAGCCCCGCATCAGGCTCTGTGCTGACAGCTCAGAGCCTGGAGCCTGCTTCGGGTTCTGTGTCTCCCTCTCTCTCTCTCTCTCTCTCTGCTCCTCCCCCACTCACACTCTGTCTTTCTTTGTCTCTCAAAAATAAATAAACATTAAAAAAAAAAAAAAAGAACTCAGGAGGAATATGCCCTATGGTGGGGGCCGGGGTGGCTCAGTTGGTTCAGCCCAACTCTTGATTTTGGCTCCAGTCATGATCTCATGGTTCGTGGGGTCGAACCCTGTGTCGGGCTCTGTGCTGACAGTGCGGAGCCTGCTTGGGATTCTCTCTCCCCTCCCCCACTCTCTCTAAATAAACAAATAAACTTAAAAAAGAACAGAACATGGTTCATGTGGTGTGCCCCAGGGCAGATACATCGAGGGTGCAATGGGAGTCTGGGAGACCAGGAAGGGTGTGTGCGGGAGAAAGTATGGGCAGGGCTGGGAGAGGCAGCAGGAGGGAAGGGGTCAGGGTTCCGGAGGGGCGTTGACGGGGCGCGCGTGTGGACTGGCTGGGGGGCGGGGTGCAGGGCGTGAAGGAGCAGGAGGACAGGGACCCCAGGATTCCCAGTCTGCCTGGTGGAGCAGACGGGGAGGCACAAACCCAAATGGGAGGCGGTGGAGGAGAAAAGGTGGGGGAAAATGGACGTCAGCCTTGAACCTGCTGGGTTAAGGCCTCCCCGTCTTCCGCCTGCTGCAGATGTTTGGAAATTTGAGTCCAGAGCCCAGAAAAGAGCTGGGGCCCGAAGTTCGCATGGGAGTGTCCTCAGCACCCCTCCCGGGAGGGGGACTCACCCCTATAGCTGTGGCTGCCCCAGGGCAGCCTGAGGCGGGGGACAGGGAAAGCAGGGACTCTCCTTGGGGTCTCGGGGCTCCCGTGGGGAAGGAGGCCAGAGCTCCTCTGCATGCTGGGGGCCCGGAGGGTGTGTTAGGGAGCCGATGAGGGGCAGGGCTTGAAGGACGTGGAGTTGGGCTGGTCCCAGCACGTCCCCCCCGTTTGCCCAGCCTGTGGGCTGCTACCCGCCCTGGACACGTGACCACAAGGCCTCGAAGAAGAAAGGTGCTGTCCCCAGAACGCTCGGGGTAAGTGGGCCAAGGGCAGTGCCCCAGGCATCCGCTTGGCCCCATGAACTTGAAGTGCCAAGTGCCTCTTCTAGGCCAAGGCTGGCCGGCCGGCTGGATGCAGCCTCTCGTTCCCCGGCCCCGACCTTCTTGCCTCCTGGCTGTGCCCCCTCTGGGACGGGCCCTTCTCTGCTCTGCGGCACTGGAGGGGGACAGAAATTAGCCCATCACCGGGGGGTCTTGCCTCTGGCGGCCTTGTCTCACGGGACATCCAACCTCTGAAACGCACCCTCGCCCCACATCCAAATGCTTTGCTTTGCAAAGACGTGAGAACTTAATTATTCCTGCGCAGACCGTTCGCCGCAAGAGCTCATGTGACTCACGGGCGTGCTCCGTACCTGCTCGGATGCGCCTCTGCAAAATGAGGCAATAAAGAGACATCGTGGCTTTAAGTGCAATGAGATGCTCCGGCCGCGACACTGGCCAGTGAACAAATGCTGCGCTAACCATGTTAACAGCACTTGGGTTTTTTGCGCATCGTTTGGAGGCTCTGTTTCTAGAATCATCCATCTTTACCAGGGTCCTGGGGTCCTGAGGGCTGGAGGGGCCGAACTGCAGGCAGGGAAGGCAGGCGAGGCCTGGGGGCCCTGGGGAGCCCCGAGGGGCTGAGAACACGTCTCGGGGCCAGGGGCCGCAGTGAGAAGGTAGAGACTCCCGTCCCGGGTCAGAACGTCCGGAGGAAGGTGCCAGGGGCCAGGGCCAGCAGGCAGGCTGCGGACGAGGTGGTGAGGCTCCTCACCAGGAAAGCGAGGGAGGGCCAGAAAATAAGGCAGCTGGATGCCTGCACGTCCTTGCGATGTCCGACTAGCCCGGACGGCAGGCCAGCTGAGAGTTACTTACGTTTCATTCTGGTGAGATCACTCCTTTGTTCGACTCCTTTCACTCTGCATCAGGGCCTGATTCTAAAGTGAAGGTGTCTGCTTGCAAATGTGTGTCTGGTCCAGGTGACCGTGACCTCTATCCACCTGTTATCGGAGCAAGCCCGGTGCTGTGGTACGGCTGCCCTGGGGGACGTCACCGCTTCTGTGTCTTTCTCAGCCTCTTCTCCTGAGTTCCGGGGTACCTAGAGGCAGGGGGTGCCTCTCGGACCAGCCCTCCCACTGCCCCCCGCGCCCTCACCGACGGGTACAGTGGGTTTCTGACACCCGTTCTTTCTATATTAGTATGAGAGACATTTTTTAAAAACTTGAAGGGGCACCTGGGTGGCTCAGTTGGTTGAGTGTCCAGCTTTGGCTCAGGTCATGATCTCACGGTTCGTGGGTTCGAGCCCTGCGTCAGGCTCTGCGCTGTCAGCTCAGAGTCTGGAGCTGCTTCGGATTCTGTGTCTCTTTCTCTCTCTGCCCCTCCCCTGTTGATGCTCTGTCTCTCAAAAATAAATAAAAAGTGTAAAAAAAAAAAAAGAAAACAAAAGAAATACAGAAGACAACGCATGGGGAGCACCCAGCATCGCGTTGGTAAGGGAGCAGCCACGATTAGGGGCTATTCTTCGTGGTCTCATACATCGTCATCATTTCCAGAGAGAGAGCTGATCAAAGGTTGTACAATTATATGAAAAAATAAAGGCAAACAAACCTTAGAATTACACAGACCCCTTTACAAGTAAACAGAGGATGGAGTCTCATTTCTAATATCCTGACCACAGCATTCTGTGTACGTGTGTCTGTGTGTTTTATGGGCTGCATAAACTCCATTTTATTGCCGGAAAAATCTTCTAATTTGCTTTCACATCTTTTTAAGGACTGTTTGCCCCAGACACTCTGCTTTCATAAAGATTTCGACAAATCTAGGGCAGCGACTTTCCTTAGGAGGGAGGGAGAAGGTCACCAGGAAACCGTGTTGTCCTACGGATTCTTAATATTCTAGAGTAAGTACTCAATCAGGCAACACTGAGAAGCTAAAAGCAACAGAATAATTACCTGTTTAAAAAGAAGTGCAAAGGCTTTGTTCTCTGCCAGAACTGAAACATTTGTTATCCCAAAAGGAGACATGTCTTTGACGCACTTTGCTGTCAGCAGAAATTCTGGCATTCGCTTTCAACACCCTTCATGGCTAAGTAAACAGGAGGGACAGAAAGACGGTCAGTTGTTTATTTAGAGCAAGTCTGGACAGGCCAAGAGGGACACAGAAGTAGGCGACGGACCCCTCACCCAGCAAGACGGAAGGCCGGGACCCTGGCCGCCTGGTGCCAGGGAGCAGGGCTGGCCTGGGGCTGAGGATGTGGACAGGAACCTCACTCTGTCGCAGAGTGCGGGTGTGCCCCCTGGCACGAAGCTGGCACGGAATGGGAGTGCGGGGAGCGCTAGATGGACGGAGCAGTGGAGGAAATGCATGGAGTGGGGGGAAGGTTCTTGGCCTCCATCCCCGGGGGACCATGCTTGGAGGCCGGGTCCAGAATCCAAAGGAGAGGAACATTTTCTGAATTTTCTACAACGAGCCTGTGTCGCTGTCACGTGTCTGTACAAAACTGGCGTAAAAAGTCCAGCCCACCCTCCCTTCTCAATAAAGATCCGCTGCCCCTCGGCACGCATTCTCCCCGGGCCCGTTTGGCCCCACGTCGTAGCAAAGGCCTGAGGGCTGGCTGCGCACCTGCGCCCCCACAACAGCTCTGGGCTGGGGACTCCTCACGTGATCTTCTTACAGGCCAGGAAAACAGCTCAGGGAGGTTAAGCAACTTGTCCAAGGTCACGCAGGGGTGGGGGCGGGTCTGACGGCGAGTCCTCACCCCTTCAATGTCCTGCTGCAGCGCTCCCTTCTTGAGCACGTAATAGAGTAAAATTAATTCACAAATAGATATCTTTTGTGATTTAAACAGTGAATTATTTATTTATTTATTTATTATTTATTTATTTTTTGCAAGGAAAAGTGAGGATTAGGGCCAGCTGATAGGGGCAGAGCACCTGACGACTCCTTTTCACGTGGCTGAAAATGGCAGTGGTGAGGCCCCCCGCCCACAGGGGCCTTCTGGAACGCACTGTCACGAGACTTTTAGGATCACCACGGAAAACACACAAAGCACAGAGACAAACACACCGGTCGGCCTCTGGGGCTGGTAAGACCAGGATGGCCCCCTTACAGAGATCCCGCCCTCCCTGGCACACCATGCTGTCCTTTGTCAGCTCAGCGTCACAGGGCGGAATTAACTCTCTCCAAGCTCCTGGAGCACTTTGTGGCCCCTCCCACCAAAAGACACATGATGTCTGCCCCTTTTCTTTTTTTTGAACGGTTTTCTAGGGTTTTTTTTTTTTAATGTTTTATTTTATTTTTGATACAGAAGAGAGACAGAGCATGAGAGGGGGAGGGGCAGAGAGAGAAGGAGACACAGAACCGGAAGCAGGCTCCAGGCTCTGAGCTAGCTGTCAGCACAGAGCCTGACGCGGGGCTCGAACCCACGACCTTGAGATCTGACCTGAGCTGAAGTCGGAGGCTTAACCAACTGAGCCACCCAGGCGCCCCGATGTCTGCCACTTAGACAGGACCTCTCTGGTGTCCAAGCAGACAAGTAGTGAAGAAGGAATGGAAGCTTTTGGAGCGACTCCGGAGAAATGCCCCGCCCCTCCCATGCTCCTCCTCCAGTCCCGCCCCCATGCTCCTCCAGCCACGCCCTCCCACGCCCCTCCTCCAGCCCCGCCCCGCCCCCCAAGCCTGCCCAGGTGCTCCTGGGAGCAGGCTCCCCGTGCGCTCAGGTTAAGAAGGTTAAAGGTCGGAGAGTGGCCCTTCCTGAGGTCTTGAACCCCACCCCAGCCCGCCATCTCTGTCATTTGCATGGAGCTCCCTTTTGGAAGGTCAGTAATCATTCTGAAACCTCCAGTTACCATTTTCCAGGCTGTGAGAGTGGCATTTAATTTAGCTGTAGCAGGAGTGTAATTGCGTTAAGTTGCACCGCCTTACTCGGACGGCAGGTGTCGAGGGCTTTGAAGATTAAAGTATGAAGCGAAATTAATTATTTAAGGAAAGCTCTGGAACCGGAGACGGTTTAAACCTAGATTAAAAACCAGGAGTCGAAACTGTCAAAACCTGGCAGCATGCTCTTCATGTTTGAGGAAAGGAGCAGAAGCTGCAGGAGACACACTGTAATTTTCAAGCTTGGACGGCGTGTTTCAGTCTTGCTGGACTGGACAGGTCTTGGGCATGGTTGCAGCACTCCAGGCCCAGGCCCAGAGAGGTTGAGTGTCAGGTGCTGGGTCACACATTCTCGAAAGGCCAGAATTGGGAATCGAACCCAGTTTAAAGCCTCTAGGACTTTTAGGTCCACGTGCCTCTGGGGCCAGTTCAATGGAGGAAAATGTTCGTTACTGCAGAAGTGTTCAGTGAGGGTGGCCGTGGCTCTGGCTTTTCCTCTTATGATACATTGATTTGTGGCCCAGGAAGAACCATTTGCAAACATGTTTAGAAAGAAAACTAAATCCCATGATGTCAGTGGGGACCCTTAAGCTCTCAGGATTTACAAGAAAGGCTCATGATAGCTTTGGGTAGAGCGTGGGCCGTCATGGAGTTAACTGATGATAACAGCACTGTAAGCAGGCAGCAGGATGGGGTCCCACAGCGCAGTTCTGATCCTGTGTGCGTGGAGAAGCCAGATTTCCGTTTGAGCTTAGAATCATCAAGTCCAATTGTCTTCCCGGCTCAAAGCTATTAAACCCCTGGGGTTGATGTCATTTTTAGGGGGCGAGATGCTAACTGTCGCTTAATGGGGTGGAATTTGCAACTGTGGTTAAGCACTGGATAATTGGACCAACCCGCATGGAAACCTCAGCCGAGCCTCCTTCCGGGTTGTGTGGCCTCAGGCCGGACGCGTCACTCCTCCGCTAAGCCTCCGTGACCCCCGTCAGCCCCTCGGGATCATAGGACTGTCATAGGGGAAGCCTGAAGGGTGCCTCCTGGGTCTGTAGCCAGTGATCAGTAAACACTCAACCACTGCTTCTGTTGCCAAGGGCCCTGGGCCGTGTGCACACGTGTGTTTTAAGTCCATGGAAACAGCTAGAAATAAGGAACGGGGTCTTGGAGACCTGATTTTCTCCTTTCAGTGCAGCGCATCCACGACTCTGAAATCCCGGGTGTTTATCTTCTGTGGGCTCCAAGTCCCCCATCTGGATAATGGACTTTAGGGAGATTATGTGTCAATTTCCTGTCTATATCAGACATTCTTCGCATCTGTTGTTCGCCTTCCATCCATAAATGGCAAAACCTCACGGGGGGAAGGAGCTGG
Organism: Helogale parvula; assembly: GCA_004023845.1. Lineage (NCBI taxonomy): Eukaryota > Metazoa > Chordata > Mammalia > Carnivora > Herpestidae > Helogale > Helogale parvula. The sequence continues at coordinate 37,520 of PJEM01012477.1, read as the reverse complement.
CCACCCACAGATTGGCTGCGTGGGAATGGGAGACCATAGGGAGTAGGTGGGCTTGTGGTAAAGGGAGGGAGGGTGACTCCCGTCTCCCGGGGAATGCCACTGCTCCAGAGTCACTGCCCCACGGGACAGCGGGCCCCACGATGACAGATTTTCTTGTTTGTCCAAGAGAACTGGAAGTACAGCTTTTTATGTGAGATTTTGCATATTTAAATGCTGGCAGCGAATGCGGAAGAGAATGTAAACACCTGCCATCCCAAACAGATCTGTCTGAGACCCAGAACCAGCCCAGAACCGTGGTCCCTGAAGCAGGCACATCTCCAGGCCGGCCACTGCCCAGGCAAGATCGCCTTGAGGGCTGGGCGGTCTTTGATGTTAACATGGGTTTATATTAACATTAAGACCCACATGGCAGCCTTGATAAGCACTGAGGAGGAGACGAGAAAGGTCCCTGTTCTAGAAACAGTGGTCTGTTTTTTAGCTCCTGGGCTCTGCGGGGCTGATGGCGCCACCCTGCAGGGCTCTCCTTCGGGCACAGCATCTCAGGGAGGCTGAAAGGTCCTGGTGTCCCTGAATCTGCCTCCAACACCCCGGTTTCCACTGTCTGTGCTGGATCCACCCCCTTGGACCCAGGCAGCCCCCCCCCCCCCGACTCCTTCTGTTACCATTTTCTCATCGCACCGATGAATTCCAGAGTCCTTTGGGGTACTTTAAAAAAATCATATAAAATATATGTATAAGTAAATATTTACCAACTATACAAATAAAAATCCACATAATATAAAATTTACCATTTTAACCATTTTATTCAGTGCATGACTCTCTAGCATCAATGACATCCGCCTGTGGTGCAGCCATCACCCTTGGCTCTAGAGCTCTTTGCTTGCAACACCGGAACTCTGTGCTCATTCGATGATAACGTCCCCTCCCCTCCCCCAGCCCAGCAGCCGCCATTCTGCTTTCTGTCTCTCTGTGTCTGAGGACTCCGGGTTTCTCATAGTGTTATGCCCAGATTTCAATATCGTCCCCCAAAACCAGAGACCACCAGGGAGACCGAGTCACGCATGCAAAAGCAAAGGGCTTTATTATCATTACGGGCTCGGGCTCACAGACTTTACCAGCGCAGTGGATTCGTGCTGAGAGCCCTGAACAAGGGCTGAGCAGGGTTTTTATGGGGTTCGGGAAGGGGGAGTTACAGGAAATTGAGACACAGGTACAGTGACCCAATCATTATCACATAGCATCATTGGCAGCAACTTTAACCAGACACATTACCCAGAGTGTTCGTTACTTTTGGCGGGACCCAATCACAACTTTAGAGCATCTTTGAAATTAACCAATTACAGGGTGGGCTAAGGACCCTCACGTAGGGTGTAACTAGCCTTAAGCAATAAGTGATTATCTATCGCCTCTATCTCTAGCCCTGCCCTTAGGAATGTTAAGCATTTTAGCTGGCCGCTTCTGATTGGGTGCTGCTAGGGTGGTCCCTGGTTGAGCAATCTGTGCCCTTTTATTGTCTAATGATTCTGAGAAACCCACACTTAGGCCTCCAAGGTCAGAGGGAAAACTTGAAGCCTGTCATGGAGTCAGTTTGGTTCAGACCTGCGTCCTTTCAGTAGGAGTGGAATTATGCAGTACTTGTCCTTTTGTGACTGGCTTATGTCATTCGGTGTACTGTCCCCAAGGTTTATCTGTGGCGTAGCAGGCGCCGGAGTCTCGTTTCTTTTTAAGGCTGAGTAATATCCCATGGCGTCTATATACCGTGCTTCGTGTGTCCGTTCATCTCCCGCCGGACGTTTGGGTGGCTTCCAGCCTTTGGCTGCTGTGAGTAACGCTGCTGTGGACACAGGTGGGCAAACCTCAGTCCATGTTTGTGCTTTCAGCTCTTCTGGAGATAAACCCGGGAGTGGGATTCCGGGATCGCACAGTGGTTCTGTCTCAAATGTTGTGAGGAAATGTGATGCAGTTTTCTACAGCGACCGCGCCATTTTACATTGTTTCCAACAATGCACCGAGTTCCGGTTTCTCCACACGCTCACCAGCACTTCTCCTTTTCTGTTTTTCATTTTTGTCGAAAAGAAAAGCCATCCTAATGAGTGGCTCAGAATAAGGGACAGAGAGAGCGAACATGAAGGACCTTGAAGAACCTTCCGGAAAAAGTCCTTGGGGGGAAACAGTATGTAAATCACTCAGTCATTTGCAGCAAGTGCTCTAGAGTTGTGTTTTCCAACAAAATCAACTCGAAATCCAGTTCCTTGATGGAACCAGTACATTTCAAGTGCCACACGGGAGGGAGCTGGTGGCTGCCATGTTGGACCGTGCAGATCTAGAACGTTCTATCATCACAGAAGGTTCTGTGCGATAGTGCTGCTGTGGAATTTACAAAATGCGTGCACACAAACGTATCTGAGTTTGATGGCCAATTCTGGCCCTGTTTACGGGAGAGCAAACTGAGGCCTGGGTGGCATGGAGGCTGAGCTAAGTCCCGTCACCTCTGGGAGGCAGAATGGAAGGCAGGTCTCCCAGATTTCCGGCCACGTTCCCTGCCTGTCACTGCAAGTTCACGTGGAACATGGAGGCAGGCGGGGGGGAAGGGGGAGGGGGATGGAGTAGTTATAAAGGGTACAGGCTCTGCAGCATCTCTCAGGATTTCTTTTGAAAGATGAGTGGCCTGTGTGTTTATTTCCTGTGTGCTGCGCTAATATTTCTTGTCTCGTGGTTTATTAAGGGTAATGGGCCAGATGTTCCAAGGATTATATTGCTCTCCTGGCCCAGTGGCTCTGACAGCCTTTGGCTTTAATCCGTTTCCTGACTGCAGCCGGCCCAGGAGATTTCATGACCTACGTAGCCAATTCTCGCTTCTTGCACAGCAATGTAAAGGCAGCTGGGCACACGGCCCTGCAGAAGAAAGACTATGTTTCCCAGCTTCCCTTGCAGCTACGTGCGACCATGTGACCAAGTTCTGGCCAATGTGATGTCAGTAGAGGGTCAACATGGCCGCACTTGGGGATCTTTTCTTTAATTATTATTCTTATGTTCATTTTTGACAGGGAGAGAACACAAGGCAGGGAGGGGCAGAGAGAGAGGGAGACAGAGGATCCGAGGCAGGCTGCGCTCTGTCACCGCAAAGCCGGACTAGGGGCTCAAACCCATGAGCCGTGAGATCATGACCTGAGCCCAAGTCAGATTCTCAACTGATTGAGCCACCTGAGTGTCCCACCTGGGGATCTGTTTTAAGCGACGGCTGGCAGGCATGTGCCCTCTGCCCCTCCCATACCTCATCCCTTTCTCCACACTCCTGCCTTCAGCTGTCACCTTGGGCCCTGAGCTGCTGGCATTTGGTGTGAAGGGGACCCGAGTGGCTCCCTGGTGGAGCCACTGTTATTTGCACAGAAACGCAGTCCTCACTGACGAACAAGCTAAGGACTGCAGGTTAAGGACACATCAGGCTCTCTCTATAAACGGTTCCCCCTCAGAATAACCTTAATAAAGTAGGGATTGTCAGCTGGGGATGATTTTGCCACCAAGGGGACATGAGGCGTGTCTGGAGTCCGATGCCAATGGTACCTAGGTCAGAACGCTCTGGGTTTTGTTTTGTTGCAAATAAGGAAACTAAAGCCAAAGAGCTCCCGTTACTTGCCTGCAGTGCCGGAGCTTGTGAAGGGCGGAGTCAGGATTCAAACCAAGCGAGGGGCGGTGCGCACCCTGGGGTCCGGCGGCCCCTGTGTTCAGGTCCTGGCTCTGCCACTCCCTGAAAATCCACCTCGAGCTGGTTCCCCCTGCGCCCCCTCCAGTTTTGGAGGCTGGAGGCGGGGACACGGGGTGGAGGGGGGATGGGCCGTTTGCTAATTGACACAGTGGGAAGATTTCTATCGTGCCCCTCCTGGATGGCCATTCTGGGATGCATGGGCCACGTGTCCTGAGTGGACAGATGAGAAGTTGTGCAGCCTGGGAAGGTTCAGAAGAATGAGTCTGCAGAGCCGTCCGTCTCCTTGAGCCTCCAAGCTCTACCCCTGCTGTGGGTTTCATGAACTAAAACACAGCCACCCCTCGGATGAAAGGCTAAGGGGGGAGAGGTGAGGGGCGGCTGGGGTCTCAGTCGGTTAAGTGTCCGACTTTGGCTCAGGTCACGATCTCACGGTTCATGGGTTTGAGCCCCGCATCGGGCTCTGTGCTGACAGCTCAGAGCCTGGAGCCTGCTTTGGAGTCTGTGTGTCCCTCCCTCTCTGCCCCTCCCCCGCTCATGCTCCGTTTCTGTCTCAATAATACATAAACATAAAAAGAAAAATTTTTTTTAAAGGGGGGAGAGGTGAAGTCTGATGAACTCCACTGCAGACCACGGGCTTTGCTGTGGCGCTCACACACTTCCTGCAGCTGTCCCGGTGTGTGTGTGTGTGTGCGTGTGTGTGTGTGTGCGTGTGTGTGTGTGTGTGTGCGTGAGTGTGTGTGTGTGGTGATTATTTCACAGAGGAGGAAACAGCGGCCCGGAGAGCTGGGTACCACTTTCAGGGTTTCGCAGCACTGAGCTCAGGCATTCACACACTCACCCTGTCACAGGACGGGGGTGTGTGATTTGGGGTCCGGGGCCATCTCTGCTTTGCGAGGTCAGGCAAGGGTGACCACTCAGGAGAAATGGGGACAGGATCTGGCCTCAGGGTACATTTGGCTCAATCAGATTGTTCAGTGGGCCCTGCTGCTGGAGTTCACGGGCAGAGACAGATGGCATCAGGACCTTGACCCCAGGCACCCGCCTGGCCTATTTGCACTCTCACACTGGCCCCCAGGGTCTTCGTGCCCCTTTCCTCCACCCCCTGGCGGGGCTGATCGGCCTTTGGATCAGGGAGGTGCTAATAATTTGATATCTCAGCCCAGGGATTTAATTGATCCTTTAGCACAGCTGGAAAAATGCCCTCCCTCAGCTGTTTCATCCTCTGTCCCTTGTCACCCCTTTAATTATGCTAAGTCCACATCAGATGCCTTGAATGAGAGGGAATTAAAAAAAAAAAAAGCCATCGGGCAGGCTGGGCTCCTCGTCCAGACAGTTTGGAACTGCGACTGCTTATTATCACCCTCGGATCACCAGCTTTCACCGCAGATTAACAGGCATCCCCTGAGAGCACTTGAAATGAGCAATGAGGCGCCCGGAAGCTTAATCTTCTCCATGGTCCTGAAACCTGGGCTTCATGGGACCTCACATCCTCCAGCCTTCCGCTTCCTGCGCAGGCCCCCAGCCCCCTCGGCGAAAGTGGTGCCCTGGGAGGATTCATGCCTCTACAAAGCGGTTAATGACACATGAAACCATTTCAAAATGTAGCTAGAGAGACCGTTCCAACATTAACCTTGTGCAGTAGGACACCACGGACGGGACTCTGGGCCTGGCAGGTTTTGGAAGCTTGCGGTGGATGTGTTTGATTTTTTCTTTTCCTTTCCTTTCTTTTCTTTGCTTGCTTTCTTTTTTTTTTTTTTTTGCTTTTTTAATTTTTCAAAAAAATCTTTATTTTTGAGAGAGAGCATGAACAGGGGAGGAACAGAAAGAGGGGGAGACACACAGTCTGAAGCAGGTTCCAGGCTCTGAGCTGTCAGCACAGAGCCTGACGCGGGCCTTGAACTCATGAACCGAGACTGTGACCTGAGCAGAAGTCAGACGCTTCCCCACTGAGCCACCCAGGCGCCCCATATTTTTACTTTTAATGTAAATGTGCCTTTAATAAAAGTAAAGGCTTTTATTTTTTTGCTTTTACTATAAATAACAAACTTCTAAACTTTATTGACTCGACCTTAGCACACTTAGAAACGGACAAGTTGAAACAACAATACATGATTTGCAAAAGAGTTTCCAGACCCACCTGCCTGATTGATGTAACTGTTTTGTAACAGACGCAGCCATCAGATGCTGTTTCTCAGGGTTTAGAGGAGCGTAAAGGAAACTGACCGTCTGAGGCCTGAGGTTACCACTGAGCCCCGGGGTAAGAAGCGTCTGTGCTACTCACAGAGGTCATGGTCAGCGGTCAGTGTTTCCCAGGGCGAGTGGGTTTCCACAAAAGGGGCCGGACACAGAGTGAGAAAGCCGATCGGCACCAGGAGCCCCAGACATTACCGCCGCCCAGCGAGCCCTCAGGAGCCAGGCTCTGCGCTGGAAGAGGCGTTACTATTGCTCCATTCTACAGACAAGTACACTGAGGTTTGGCGAGTCCAACGCCGTGCCTTGGAATGTGCAGTCTGCTATTCTGTTGCTCTGTGACTTCGGCACGATTCCCTTCCTGGAATTCTTCCGCTGCTCTGAAGGCTTCGACACACCCCCCCTCCCCCTCCCCCGCACAGTGCGCCCAAGCGGGGGTGGCCGGCAAGGAGGTTCGGGGTTGCCTCTCACAGCGTTTTTTTTTTTTTTATGTTCTTTATTTATTTCTGAGAGAGAGAGAGAGACAGCGCAAGCAGGGGAGGGGCAGAGAGAGAGGGAGACACAGAATCGGAAGCAGCTCCAGGCTCTGAGCTGTGAACACAGAGCCCGAAGCAGGGCTCGAGCCCACGAACTGTGAGATCATGACCTGAGCCGAAGTCGGACGCTTAACCGACTGAGCCCCCCAGGCGCCCCTCCTTCTCATGTCTTGAATGGCTTTATGGAGCTGTTGCTCACACGCTGTAAAATCCTCCCAACTTGGCGGCCGGGCTCTGAGCGAGGAGGCGAGGGCGGCCAGTTTTCTACTTTTCAGTGCACGCTGTTGGGCTGACCTAGTCACAGACCAGCCCAAGGGGCCATTTCTGGGTTTTTTTAACATTTAAAAAATATTTATTTTTGAGAGAGACAGAACGTAAGCGGGGGAGGGGCAGAGCTGGAGGGGACAGAGGATCCGAAGCAGGCTCTGTGCTGACAGCGGAGAGCCCGACTCGGGGCTCGAGCCCACAAACCGTGAGATCATGACCTGAGCTGACACCCGATGCTTAACCAATGGAACCCCCTCCCCCCACCGCCGCTGGGCACCCCAAGGGACCACTTCTTGGTGCCCGGAGCCGTATGTGCGAATAGGGCTGGGAAGAATTCCGTGTTTGGAGGGAATCTTCCGTCTGGCATTTATGGTGCAGATGTTAGGTGCTCTGCTCTGACCAAGCACCTGCTGTGTGGGGGGCTCAGCCGAACAGGCAGTAAACCTGGACAGGGGGGCGGGGGGGAGATAGAGAGGGATTTCCTGAGGAGGTGGGGTCTCCTCGGGGCTGGCCCTGGTGAGTAAGCAAGAGAGGGATTCTGGAGTCAGACTGTCTGTCGGGTTCTGGTCCCAGTTTCAGTTGCCAGGAGCTGGAGCCGCTCACTCGAGCTCTCTGCCTCAGTCTCCTCCCCTGTAAAATGGGGCTCGCAACCGTCCCTCCTTCACAGAGCAGCTCCGAGGACCCAACAGGCTCTGCCTGTGAAGCATTTAGCACTGAGTCTGGCTCTTGGGAGTTCTTGGACATTAGCTGCCGTCGCTGCTGTTCTGGTTAACGTGAGGATGAGGACGTGAAATCCACGATAAGTGGACTGATCCAGGCCAGGACGGGTCGGAAGGAGTGTCCTGAGCCCCTGCTGAAGCCGGCGGAGCTGAGGACCGGAAGCCTAGAAGGAATGAAACGGAAGCCGATGTAGCAGCCGGCAGAGTTGGGGGGGGTCACATGCAGGGGGAGACCAGAAGCCCTTGTGGGGCAAGGAAAGGTTTAGGGGTCTCGTCCTGAGGGCAGCAGTGGCCCGCTGGGACCGGGTTAGGGCTCTGTTGACGGCTGGCTGTCTGGGTGCAGTGGGGCCGAGCGGACGGAGCCAGGAGGGGGACGGGGCGGTGGGTGTGGGGGCCTGTGCCTCATCGGCGTCAGAGGGAAGGGACCTGGTGGGGGCAGAGAGGGCGGAGGTGGTGCGTTGAGCGCTGCAGGAGCCTGGGCAGCTGGACGCTTGGCGTCTGATGCGCTAAGAAGCAGAGGGAAAGCCTGGCGTGCATTCCTCCTGGGTCTCTGGTCCGGGAGAGGGGCGGGTCCTCCAGGGACACGGACAGTAGAGAAGGACCAGGCTTGGGCAGGGGCGACAGGGGCTCCTGCGGTGAAGAGACGCATGGGCACCAGGCAGGAGGGCTCCGGGGCCCCTGCTGCTGCTGCTGCTGGAAGTTCACGCTCCCAATGGGACGATTGTCAAGGCCAATGACAAAGCAGCTAAATCGCTAGCTGGGGGGGGGGAATCAGGTGGGGAGTTTATTAAATATGGGTGTTTGGTGGTGGGTTAAGGCGATTATGGAGTCTGACTCAGAGGGTTAGGGACGCGCACAGCCTGTCGGCTCCTGTCACTGGGCAAGGAAGGTCTCTCAGAAAAGTGTCAGGGCTCCTGGCGGGCTCAGTGGGTTAAGCATCAGACTCTTGATTCCAGCTCAGGTCATGGTCTCACGGTTCGTGGGGTCGAGCCCCACCCCGGGCTCTGCAGTGGGCATGCGGAGTCCGCTTCAGAATCTCTCTCTTAAAAGAAAGAAATGAAGGAAGGAAGGAAGGAGGAAAGAGAGAAAGGTATAGAGCAACCAGGATCCACACAGATGGGAAGTGTTTAGCTTCTACACTGTCAGCTCAGTCTGATAGCCGCCTCCTGGGCATTTTACATCTTTCCTCCTTTTTAAAAAAATTTTTAAGTTTATTTATTTTGAGAGAGAGGGAGAGAGACAGAGTGTGAGTTGGGGAGGGGAAAGGGAGAGGGAGACACAAAATTGGAAGCAGGCTCTCAGCTCCGAGCGGTCAGCACAGAGCCCGACGCGGGGCTCAAACTCACAACCCTTGAGAGCATGACCTGAGCTGAAGTCGGACGCTTAACTGACTGAGTTACCCAGGCGCCCACATCTTTCCTCCTTCTATCTTTTACTCACCCTCTATTTACCATCCATCATCCTATCCGGTCATCCTACCGTCTTTCCTTCCATCTTCCATCTGCCATCCACCCCTCCATCCAGCTGTCTGCCTGTGCTTCCATCTGTCCTTCCTTCCTTCGTCCCATCCATCCATTCACCATCCTCCATCCGTCTATCCATCCATCCATCCACCATCCATCCACCATCCTTCCATCCGTAAATATAAGGACGCCTACTGTACCCCAAGTTCCTTTCCAGCTACCAGTGTGCAACACAGACAAGGCCCTGTCTCCCCAGCTGACCTTCTGGAACAGGAGACAGGCAGCCACGGAGTAAACAGGGAAACGTGTGAGTGATCGGTGTGGCAGGAGAATTCCGGTATGGCCCTGACAGTGACCGGGCGGCTGCTTTCGCGAGAGCGAGCAGGAATTCCTCTCTCTCTGAGGGGGGGCGTTTGAACTGAGACAGATACATTTATTTACTTATTTATTTATTTATTTTAAAACGTTGAAATGCTTTCAATGTTTTTTAATGTTTATCTATTTTCGGGGGGGAGAGAGAGAGAGAGAGTGAGAGCGCACATGTGTATGGGGGAGGGAAAGAGAGAGGGAGACACAGAATCGGAAGCAGGCTCCAGACTCTGAGCTATTAGCATAGAGCCCGACGTGGGGCTCGAACCCACGAACTCTAAGATCATGACCTGAGCCGAAGTCAGACACGTAACTGACTGAGCCCCTCAGGAAGCCCCTAAACCATAACAGAACAGGGCATCTGGGTGGCTCAGTTCTCAGGCATCCGACTCTTGATTTTGGCTCAGGTCATGATCTCATGATGGAGCCCCACATCGGGGCTCTGTGCTGACAGCATGGAGTCTGCTTGGGATCCTCTCTCTTCTTCTCTCTCTGCCCCTCCCCTGCTCGTGCTCATGCTCTCTCTCTAAAATAAGTAAACTTAAAAAGACAAAATTTGAAAAATGATTAGGGAACAAATATGCAAACGCTTTTTTTGGTAGGGGAAGAAGAACGTTCTGGGTGGAGGGAGTAGTGCATGGAAACGGTTGGTCTAGGAACGGATTTGGTTGTCCGCGGGACAGCAAAGCCAGTGAGGCTGGGAAGGACGTGGGGGAGCGGCGGGGGAGGGGCTGGAGGAGGGAGCCGACGTGAGGGCACCACTGAATCGAGACCCTTCGACGTGTCAATGACAGTAAGCCGAACAGTGTTCCCCTCAGGGCCTTTGCACCTGCTGTGACCCCTGCCCGGAATATGCCTGGACCGTCTCTCTGCACAGATGATTCTTTTTTCATCACTTCCGTCTTGCCTAGGATGTCACTTACTCAGAGACGTCTTCCACATTTTTCTGTGCACACATGCAGAAAAATATGCTATTTTGCAAAAGCTGAAATATTGTATACATCCTGTTGTATAATTCAATTTTGTCTGTTAGCAATATGTTAGGAACACTTTCCCGAGTCAGTAGAGTTCTGCACCACTTTGACAGAGGCATGGGATTCGGTGACAGCTCATTCCCTCGGCAGTTCTCTTACACGAGGACACGTGTCCCTCCTGCTGTCCCCTCCCCCCCCATGTTTTAGCATCATATACTGTCCTTGAGGTTGTCCTGCGTCCTCCGTGTTACTAGTTTGCTCAGCAGATCAGGCGGAGGTGAGAGATAAAAGGTAGACCAGCTCCAGCCAAGTTCCGACAAGGTAGAAAACTAGCTAACCAGGCCCGCTGACGTGGAACCCGGCTCTGGTGCCTTTCCGTTAGACTGAAACCCAAGTCTGCCGTCGGTAGTGGCTGGCCGCTTCCAGCAGGGGGCGTCGTGAGTCAGCCCCACAGCAGCCCTGGACCCCTGCCACCAGCTTCCTGGTTAACGGTAGGTTCCAGGCCCCAGTGGACCTCAGCTGGGGACCAACCTTCTCAGTGACCGCTGGCAACTCCGATTCTGATCAACCCCCTCCCTCCTTCTTTTTCTTTCTCTCCCTGTAAAAAAATTTTTTTTGATGTTTATTTTATTATTGAGACAGAGAGAAACAGAGCATGAGCAGGGGAGGGTCAGAGAGAGAGAGGGAGATACAGAATCCAAAGACATACTCCAGGTTCTGAGCTGTCAGCACAGAGCCCTATGCGGGGCTCGAACCCACGAACCGTGAGATCATGACCTGAGCTGAAGTCGGCTGCTTAACCGACTGAGCACCCCCCACCCCTGGCGCCCCTTTCTCTTCCTCTTCCTGGAGATTCAGTTGTGCTGACTTGCTCTCCGCATTGCGGACCAGATTTCTGGCCGTCTGGCGGCTCGGCACATGTGTCCGAGGTCAGGGGTGTTGCCCCTGGATCACGGGGGGACTTACAGACACGTCCGGAGCCCTGAGCCAGGTAATACCCATGAGCACCAGAGCAGCGGCCAACTCCCGGACGCACTCTTTAAAAATACGTATGAGGCTGGGGCGCCCGGGGGGCCCAGTCGGTTAAGCGTCCGACTTGGGCTTAGGTCATGATCTCGCAGTTCATGAGTTCGGGCCCCGCGTCGGGCTCTGTGCTGACAGCTCGGACCCTGGAGCTGCTTCCGATTCTGTGTCTCCCTCTCTCTCTCTCTGCCCCTCCCCTGCTCGTGCTCTTTCTCTTATAAACAAATAAACAAGAAAGATACATATGAGGCTGTTTTTTAATTACCGACATTGTCCCAAGGAGGTGATGAAAACCGGCACATCTCCCGCAGGGGTGGGAAGAAGGAAGTGCGAGAGCGGGTGTCGGGCTGGTGCTCGCCCTCACGCGGGCCTCATTCAGTGAGCAGGTGACACTGGAGCTGCTCTGGCTGAAAAGGGGCTTGTGGGTCACGGGGGGCCGGGAGCCTTACTCCCGTTCCTCTCAGGGGCTGCGCCTCCCCTCCCCAAAGTCTGGGCCCTGACGATGGGGAGCAGGACTGCGTGAGGCGCAGGGAAGGGCGCGGAGGGGGCAGGGAAGGCACCAGCGGAAGCAGGTTGCCCTGGGCGTGCCCGGGCTGTGTGGGCACCGGACGTGTGACACGCACTGAGGCTGCGCCCCTGCGCTGCTCAGGGACGGTCGTCGGGAACCAGAGCGGTGTGTGGGCCCCTCGGGTGACGGGGAGTCCTCCGGGAGGCCAGGCTGGCCCGGGGTACCGCGGCTGGGCCCTTGTGTCGGGGCGGAGTCCTTGTTTCAGGAGTCTGGGCCCAGATGACTAGAGGCGTGTGTGTGAGGGGGGTGTTTTCCAGGTCTTGGGCCATCAGGTGACTTGGGGCTCACTTGTGGGGCAGCAAATGACAGAACCTTCAGGCGACAGAGTCCTGATTATAATGGAGTCAGCGCAGTCATGATGCAGATGGGTGACCTTGGGCAAGCCTCAGTTTCCCCATCCGTGAAATGGGGATAATAACAGTCCCTGCCTCTTAGAGTTTTCGTCTGGATTGTGTGAGTGCGTGAGATTCTTGGCTTAGAGGAAGACCAGGTGTGATTACTCTTTTTTTTTTTTTAATTGATCCTTGTTTGTGTCAGGATATCCTACACTTCTGTTAATAATTTTATTTTTTAACACTTTTAATTTAATTTAATTTTAGTTTAGAGAGGCCACGTGTGAGCAGGGGAGGGGAAGAGAGAAGGAAACACAGAATCCTAGGCAGGCTCCAGGCTCCGAGCTGTCGGCACAGAGCCCGATGCGGGGCTCTAACTTGAACTTATGAGCTGTGAGATCATGACCTGAGCTGAAGTCAGACGCTCAACCGACTGAGCCCTCGGGCGCCCTGATTATTGTTATTTTTATGACTAGAATGATGTTGTAACCCCCCTCCCCCCTGCCCTGCCCCCACCCTGGAATAGATGCAGAATTCCCAACTTCCCCATCAGAGGAACCAGAGGGTTGTGTGGGGCCTTCTCGCGGGTTCTCCGTCAGCCCGGAGGCCCCGGGGCCCCTCCTGCACCTGCGTTCCAGGTGGGGGTGGGGGTTGGGCACCCGCTGCTCGCCCTGAAGCTCGGAGCTTAGGTCAGGCGTGTGGCTGCTCCTGTGAGGTCGACACACACGTCTCTTTGTCCCAGACTCGCTTGTCACCCCCTCCTGCCTGACGTCCGTGCCTTCTGGCTGATCAGCAGGCATGAGATCACTCCTCAGCCTGTGACTGTTCCGGTGTCCTCAGTGAGTCCCTCTGCACCCCCCAAGTCACAAGACCACGAAAGTCAGTTGTTTAGACTCACCTTTTTTTTTTTTTTAACTTTTTAATGTTTATTTCTGAGACAGAGACAGAGCATGAGCAGGGGAGGGGGGGAGAGAGAGAGAGAGAGAGACAGACAGACAGACAGAATCCGAAGCAGGCTCCAAGCTCTGAGCTGTCAGCACAGAGCCGGATGCGGGCTCGAACTCATGGGTGGTGAGATCATGACCTGAGTCGTAGTCAGATGCTCAACCGACGGAGTCCCCCAGGCGCCCCCAGACTCACTTTAGAGCTTCCTGCGGTGAGATCACCACCATTCACACCGGACGGAAGCCCTGTGTGCGGCGTTCTGTGCGGAGGACTTGCGTGGGGGTCTGTTTTATTCTGCATGGCAGTCCTGTGGGCCAGACGCCATCACTCCCCATCTGCTGGGGACAGGGGGTGAACTCAGAGCTCAGGGGACACGTCTGCAAGGTGGCAGAGCTGGGATTCGAACCCGTGGCCCAGCACCCAGCAGATGCTCAGTGAAAAACTAACAGATCAGTGGAAAATCTCTGCTGTTGCGTTGGGTTCTATCAGCTTTTGATCTAGTTAGAGGGAGGACAAGAGTAAGTTAGAGCTGGGAGACGATGAAGAAGTCACCTGAGTGTGTGGCCGGGGGGCGGGGGCGGGGGGTTTGCCGTGACCCCTGGATCCCCGCCCCCCACTCTGGGGATGTTCCCAGGGACTGACTCCTGCAGGCAGCATGTCCCCTGCTTCCCTGTCACTGACTCCGCCGTGGAGGCCCTGCTGGGAGGCTGGAGGGCGGAAGGAAGCAGAGGCTGGACTGTTTTTCCCCATCTCTGTCCGCGGGTGAGGCCTTAGGCAATGGCTGTGTCTCCTCCGTGGCTCCCGTATCACCAGGGGTGACCCCAGATCCTGGGCCCGAGAAATGCCACCCCTCTCTTGTCCCCCCCGCCCCGCCCCCTACACAGGGGTTGAGGGCCGTGGTTTCTGAGCTACTTTGTACTCAGTAACACACGTCCTGCACGCATCCCTCTTTTTTATTTTTTAATTTGAGAGCAAGAGAGAGAACGAGCAGGGGAGAGAGAATCTGAAGCAGGCTCCACCGTCAGTGTAGAGCTCGGCCCAGGGCTCAGTTCCACAACCCTCAGATCACAACCTGAGCCAAAATCAAAGGCCGGACACTCAACCGACCGAGACCCCCAGGCTCCCCTGAATCCCTATTTAAAAATTTTTAATGTTTTATTTATTTTTGAGAGAGAGTGGGAGACAGTGTGAGCAGGGAGGGGCAGAGAGAGGGAGACACAGAATCCGAAGCAGGCTCCAGGCTCTGAGCTAGCTGTCAGCACAGAGCCCGATGTGGGGCGCGAACCGATGAACCGCGAGATCATGACCTGAGCCGAAGCTGGATGCTTAACCAACTGAGCCCCCCAAGCGCCCCTCAATTCCTGTTTAAATTTTTTTTTAATGTTTGTTTATTTTTTTAAGACAGAGAGAGACAGAGTGCGAGCAGGGGAGGGGCAGAGAGAGAGGGAGACACAGAATCCGAAGCAGCTCCAGGCTGTGAGCTGTCAGCACAGAGCCCGACGTGGGGCTCGAACCCATGAACCGTGAGATATGACCTGAGCTTAAGTCGGACGCTCAGCCGACTGAGCCCTCCAGGTGCCCCTCAATCCTTGTGTTAAATACCCTTTGCTGTTTCCATTTTCCCACTGGCACAAACGCTAAGTAAATAGAAGTTCAGAAGTTCGGAAAGCAGTTGGCGGCTGATTCGCAGAGGAGGATGGGACACGGGGCCGGAGGGGGCTGTCACCGCCCCGCTCTGCCCGCCGGGACGGGGCCGGCCTGCGCCACCAGGCGGGAATCACTTCTGAGTATGTGCCCGTCACACTGTGGTTTATGGCGGGACCGCTTGTTTTTGCCAAGTGACAGATTGATTTGCGCCAGGCGCTGAATGTAAGGGTCCAGGGTCCTTGTCTCTCTCCTTTTTCCAGACTCTCACGGAGCTAGTGTTCTCCTCGGTCCCTGCCAGGAAGGGGAGCAGGCAGCTCACGGTGTCCGCTGTCCCACTGACCACTCCTGGCCGCGTGGCCTGACTGTGGACCGCAGGGAGGAAGAGGGGGGACGGACGCGCTCATGGAGGATTATGCGCAGGTTGTGACGACGGTGTCTCTGGTCCCTGCAGTCGTGTGGGACCCAGTAGGGCTCCTGGTCTCTCCTGGGGGCTTTCGGCTCTGAGGGCTGCGGGCCGTTGGGCAGACCAGCATCCTTTTAGGCGATGACCGATGTTGGCAGAAAACAGTGTTGAGCAGGATCCGAGGCCCCTCCCCTGCGGGGACAGCGCCTGTCACCACCACAGGAAAGAGGCGGACCTCGTTCACACCCTGGCCCCGCCCCTTGGAATTGGGCAGGTGTCTTCGCCTTTGAGCCTCAGTTTCCTTTTCTGTTCAGTGGGGATAATTGGGGCAGCCTCAAAGGGCTGATCTGAAGATTAAGGAGAGACCTATGCAGCGTGCCTAGTACCAAGTGTGGGACATAGTAAGTGCTCAGGAAACGCCTCTTTCCCCTGTAGCCTCTGCTTTCATCAATGCTCATCAACCAGGCTGGACGTTACCTGGTGTGTATCAGTCAGGATGTATTGGGCCGTCAGTAACAAAAAGCTCTGACTCAATCAGCATAACCCTAAGGAAGGTGAATTTGTCTCACGTAACGGGAAACCCAGAGAGGATGGCTCCAGGATCGACCAAACTCAGCAGTTCAGCAAAGTCACCAAGGCCTCGGGGTGTTTCCCCAGGCTGCCATTTCAGTGTTGACCTCACTCTAATTCTCCCCTCATGGTGGCAGAGTGGCTGCTGGAGATCCTGCCATTGCATCCTAACTGGGTAAAGTCCAGGTGCACAGAGGAAGCACCATTTTCCCAAGTACCTCTCCAGTATGAAGACTACTTTCCCAGAAGTGTCTCACCTCATTGGTTCAGACCAGGCAGCAACCCATTCCTAAACCGATCGCCAGGAAGCAGGTGCGTGGGCTACGTGATTGGCTCAGGCATCGGGGTGGGGGGGGGTCATCCAGCACCCACACCACTAGATGGCTCTCCATCGCAGTCCTGCTCCAGCCACCCCTGTCTCCAGCTCCACCCCGATCTCGGGGTACAGCGAGAGCCTCCTCCCACCCCCAGGGCCCTCGTGAGTTTACGGCCCGGCAGGTTTGGGGCCAGAGGCAGGTGACCGCTGCCTGGAAGATTCTTCCTACCACCTCCCCGCCCCCCCAAGATGTCTTCCTTCTTATCTCTGGGTTTAGATGTCACCCTTGGCTGCTGCTCCTCTCGAGAAGGGGCTCCCCGTCTGACACGGCACCCCACACTGTCTGCCTCAGACTGCCGCGTCCTTACAGTGCCTGCACCTGTTTTCTCCGTCTGGAAAGGACCGCGAGATCCCCAGCGCACCCCCAGGCCGAGCAACCTGTCAGCGAGGGGGTGCCCTGAAGTCCAGCTCTTCCGAAGTCAGAGTTTCTCTGTTTTTGTGTTTTGTTTTGTTTTTCTAATGCCATCCTTAGCAAGGAACACCTTGGATGGCTTTGCCCCCACCTGGGCCACCAAGGCCGGCGGGGGTCGGGGAGCGGTCCCTGAGCGGAAGGTCCGGTGACCAGACCAGCCAGAGGGGCAGGTGCACGCAGCGGGCGGGCAGTCCTGCTTTTCCGCCCCGGCGCAGGCAGGGTCTGGGGCGCGGAGAGCTCCGTTCCGTTTCTGCTCATCTGGTCCTTTGTGTAGTTTTGTTTCCACTTTACTTTTGAGGAAGTCAAATTCACATTAAAACAGTAAGCGTTTGGGGGCACCTGGGAGGCTCTGTTGGTGGAGTGTCCAAGTTCAGCTCACCGGCTGTGGGTTCGAGTCCCGCGCTGGGCTCTGTGCTCACAGCTCAGAGCCTGGGGCTGCTTCCGATTCTGCCCCCGCTCGCCCTCTCTCACTCAAACACAAATATTAAAAAAAATTTTTTTTAATTAACCTTTTTTTTAACTTGAGGGAGAGAATCTCAGTCTTTTTTTGGTGTTGATTTTTGAGAAACAGTGTGTGAGCAGGGGAGGGGCAGAGAGAGAGAGGGAGACGCAGAATCTAAAACAGGCTCCTGGCTCCAAGCTGTCAGCACAGAGCCTGATGCAGGGCTTGAACCCACGAACCGTGAGATCATGACCTGAGCCGAAGTCGGACGCTCCACCGGCTGAGCCACCCAGGTGCCCAGAGAGAATCTTAATCTTAAGGGGATGCTCCCCTTGCCGTCCTCAGCGTCAGTGGACGGGTTCCGTTCTTTCACGTCCTCACCAAGACTTTCTAGTTCCTGGGTGCACACACATGTGTGCATGTGCATGCACGTGGGTGTAAAATGCTAGCCGTCCAGTGGGTGGGAGGGGACCTCTCCCCGTGACTTTGATTTGCCTTCCTCTGCTGACCAATGGCGTTGAGCGTCTTTCCACATCCCTGTGTGAGTTCCTTGGACCTCTCTTCACATGGGGTCGTCGGTCTTTCTGCCGTTGAGTGGCAAGATTCTTTTAAATATTCTGCCCTTTTAATTGTGTATGATTCTTTGTTTGGGCGTCCCTCAGGCTGCGAGGAATTGCGAGAACATTCCAAGAAGCGTGTGCGCGCTCCTCACCCGAATCCACCGACGGCCGGCGCGTGGCCCCGTGTGCGTCATCGCGGGCCCTGCTGGACGAGCAGGATGCGTTCAGATCCGGATGTGGAGGAGCGCGGGAGGCGCGACGGTAAGTGAGCCACACCCCGCCCGCTGTGAGCTCGGTGATCCCGACGAGGCGCCGAGGCCTGGGGGAGACGGTGCAGTGGTCCCCAGATGCCCCGGAGCAGAGAGCTGGGCAGACTGCGGAGCCCTTAACCTTGGCTCACACTTCCTGCCAGAGTTTATTCTGTAATGGCATTTTTTATATAGTTTTTTGATGTTTATTTATTTACAGAGAGGGAGAGACAGTGCGAGTTGGGGAGGAGCAGAGAGAGAGGGAGAGAGAATCCCAAGCAGGCTCTGCGTTGTCAGCACGGAGCCCAATGCGGGGCTCGAACTCACGAAGCCGTGAGATCATGACCTGAGCCAAGATCAAGAGTCGGATGCTTAACCAACCCAGCCACCCAGGTGCTCCTGTTTTTTCTTCTTTTAATTGTGTGTGTATATGAATTATACATGCAGAAAAGCACGGGGAACGTGTGTGGACAGTTTGGCAGTGACCGTGGGCCAGCGTCCTGACTCCGCTCTGAGTTGCTCCGGCCAGCTCCGGCCGCACACGCACTCCCTACTGGAGTCCCTCTGTCCCAGACTAGGGGGCGCTTGGTTATGTCTGGAGACATTTTTGGCTGTCATGCCTGTGGGGGGTGGCGAGAGGCTAAGCGTCCCTCCGGGCACAGGGCAGCCCCCGTGCCAGAGCGTGACCCAGCCCCAGACAGGATGCCCGAAGCCGTCCCGCAGGGCTGGTGGAGACGGGCAGGTGCGTTCCCAGCTCCGGGACCCTATCTGGCGCAGGGAGAGGCTGTGGAATGATGACACTCTGGGGGTACGTGTCACTCAGGGGTTTACATGCGTCCAGTCAGGCCAGGGGACTCTGGGGCCAGGCGGTGGCGGGCTCCCAGGTCACTGACTGACATTAGGAAGCCCCAGCAAAATCATCTGGGCAGGAGCCCTGGGTGGGGAGCAGAAGCCTCCATTTAACCATTCAGTGAATGTTTGCTGAGCTCCTACTATGTGCATATGCACAGTAGGTAAGAAAGAAGAAAAACAAGGCAATGAAGAGACATGTATTGGGAGAGTCGGGCATTGTCGGTCGCAATAAACGTGATTTCCACCGTCCTGTCGCACGGGTCCTGCCCGGCGGAGGCATGTGGGCCAGGAAAGCCTGTTCTGGGGGAACCCAGCTGGCCTGGAGGTCAGAGCACTTTTCTGCGAGGACGCAGCCATGTGTTTTGCTGAGAGCGGAGATGTGAGGACGCCCGAACCAGTTTCCTCAGCAAAGAAAACGGGGAATGGTCTCAGGGAGAGGGAAAAGCATATGCAGAGGCCTTGGAGTAAAGAGGCTGGCGGGTGTGCAGGTCGTGGGGAGGCCAGGGTGCTACGGGAGGGGGAAGGGAGGGCGTGTGGAGGGGCTGGGGGCCTTCGGGGAGAGGCCTGCTGTGTGTCAGGGCTCCCGGCGCTGGCTGCTTGCTGGAATCAGCTGGGGACCATCAGAAACGACCAGCTCTGATCTCACTGATCTGAACTGTCTGGGCTTTCTTGGTCTGGGCTGGACCCGGGTAGGGGCTTATTGAACCCCCTCCTGCAGGAGAGGCCAGCGCACAGGCAGGGGGAGGAAGTCCGGGTCCAGCAGGGGCTGCGGGGCCGTGCATTTTTGTCCTTGTCCTAACTACCAAGGCAAGGTTTTGGGCCTAGGAGGCAGGACCTGGTGGTGTTTCACAATCAGATATGCTTTTTTTTTTAATGTTCATTTATTTATTTTTGAGAGAGAGAGAGGGGGAGAGAGAGAGAGAGAAGGCACAAGCAGGGGAGGGGCAGAGAGAGCGGGAGACACAGAATCCGAAACAGCTCCAGGCTCGGAGCCGTCAGCACAGAGCCTGACGGGGGGCTCGAACTCACAAACTGTGAGATCATGTGACCTGAGCCGAAGTCAGATGCTGAGCCAACTGAGCACCCCAGGCGCCCCCAAATCAGATTTGCTTTTGAGGGAGAAACAAACACAAGTGGTCAAGTTGCATGGAAAAGAAGCAAGAGAAGTCGGGTAAGAGCCCGGCCCGGCAGCCGGAGGGGGGTGGGGGGGAGAGCCAATGGGACCAGCGCCTCGGCTGGGGGACAGGGCGCCGAGAGCCAGGCCGGCCCTCAAACCTGACCTTCCAACCGGTGTGCACTGGCTTCACAGCTTCCTACTGCTGGGAAGGGGGCGCTTTTTCCTGCAGCGATGCTGAGTGGGAAGTGGGGAGGCCCCCCTGGCCAGAGCCCGGGGGTCACGTCCGAGGAGGTCTGGCCCTGGGGCTGCCGGTCACTCTGGGGCCAGGGGAGGGGCTAGCAGGCGTGGGCAGGGAAGCTGGGAGCTCCCTAACTGGGAGGGAGGGGAAATGGAGGTCAGTAATGGGGGGGGGAGGGGGAGCTGAGGTCAGGGTCAGGCTGTCCAAGAACAAACGGCCCCCGGGACATCTGTTTTCATTCACAGCCTGGCGCAGAGCTGGGCGGGGCTGTTCTTAGGGCCCTCGGCCAGCGTGGCTGTCTTTTCCCCTTCGGGCCACCCTGCTGTTACAGAGGACAGGATGAGAAAGGGCTGGTCCACACCGTCCGCTTCAGCCTCCCAGCTTCCCAGCTCAGAGACTGCAGACGCCTGCCCCCGGTCACACAGCGCTATTTGGACTCAGGCCCGTCTTCAGGCACATGGCCCAGGGCCCACAAGACGTCGAGGGGCTCAGGAAGGTGACTTGCTTTCTTGCAAAATCAGAACAGAAAAAAGAAAGTATTCCAGCTCAGGGTCTTTTTGTCTTTGTATCAATGCAGTTGCAATAGACCAGTGTTAGTTGTTTTTAAAATTTTTCTTAACATTTATTCATTTTTGAGAGAGAGCACGAGTAGGGGAGGGGCAGAGAGAGAGGGAGACACAGAATCAGAAGCAGCTCCAGGCTCCCAGCTGTCCGCACAGAGCCTCACAGGGGTTGAACTCAGGAACTGCGAGATCATGGCCTGTGCTGAAGTCAGATGCTTAACTGACTGAGCCACCTGGGTGCACCTGAATTGTTCATTTTTTTACGCAGAGCACGGGCCCAGGAAGGCAAGATCCCCACGGGCCCACAGCCGTCCGTTCTAACCCCGTCTGTCTGTCCAGCCGCATCCTTTAGGGTCCGGAGTGTGGCCGCTTCCCTGATGAGCCCCCCGCCCCCCATGTGCGGCTTACCTGTCCTGGGAGCACATGGTGTGGCCGTTTTGAGCACAGGCTCTGAATGCCAATGTCTGCGTGTGACTCCAGTTCTGCCCATGATCGTGATGTGCCCTGGGGCAACTGGTTCATGGTCCGACCCTCGGTTTTTCCATCTGTAACTTGGGGATAGTAAGTGTATCCACCTAATGGAGTTTGGATACATGAACTGAGGGAACATTTTAAGAAACTGTTTCTTTTGAGAGAGAGAGAGAGAGAGAGAATGTGTGCGTGCGTGAGGAGGGGAGGGGCGGAGAGAGAGAATCCCAAGCAGGTTCCATACTCAGTGCGGAGCCCGGTGCGGGGTTCAATCCCACGGCCCTCGGTTCCTGACCTGAGCTGAAATCAAGAGTCAGACGCTTAACCGCCTGAGCCGCCCAGGCGCCCCTGAGTGAACGTTTTCAGAGCGCTCTGTTGTTAATCTCTCCGAGACTCTGTTTGCTGGTCTGTAAAATGGGGGTGAAAACAGCAACCTACCAGGCATGCTTGTGACAGATGGTGTGAAGGTGTATATTTAAAGCGCTCAACACCATGCCTGGCGTTGCAAAGTGCCATCTAGCTGCTAATTAAAATCACAGTTTGATTAATGCCTGACTCCTCCACTTGGCCGTAAGCCCCCTACGGGCGGGGCCGGGGCCGGCTTGACCTTGGAGCCCCAGGCCAGGCACACCGGAGGTGCGCAGACATTTGAACAGATGAATGAGTGTGCCCTGGTCCTTTCTCAGGTCTGTATCTCTTCCTGTTGCAAGTCCTTACACGTCCTTGTGGCGCAGGGATCAGTGTCACCCCGACCCCTTCCCGAGAGCATTTGCTTGCTTGGTCTGATCACCACGGGGTGTGACATAAATCCTCAGTGATTGGGTCAGGGGTCTGATCAGGGCTGCCGAGCGGGGTTCTGTCGGACCCTCTGACTGTGACCTTGTCCTCTGCTCTTCAGAGTCAGGGCCCTAAGTACTTGTGCCCTTTATATTTTTAAAGGAGACCGTTTCCTCTTTCTGCGGAGGGAGGGAGGCCCTTGGCAGGCAGCGCGGTCGGACCCCGGCGGGCCCCTCACTCAGCGCCAAGGAGATGAAAGGCCAAGCCAGCGCTAGGCCTTCCCGGAGGAAACCTGGCCCCAGAGCGCAGGAAGTCACACGCATGGGTGGGTGGGTCCCAGGCGGACGGCCCGCGGGGCTTGGGACCAGATCCAGGTCTCCATGCTCAGAAGGGCCACCGCCGCTCGGAACACCGAGTTCTCAGGCGGCCCCGCGATCCCGGCTGGCCCCCGGCTGGCTGTCGGGCCGGGCGCCCGCCTCGAGCCTGATCAAAGGAACGTGGCAGGTTTCCCGGGCAGATTTGTTCCGTGTTCACATCCCTTCCTGGAGCCTTTCTCCTGCCGCATAAGACCCGCTGTGCATGTGTCCCTGGGCTGTCACCCCTCCTGTCACCCCTCCTGTCCCTAAAGACTTTGCAGGGTCATTCTTATAAGTTAATCTTTGCGAGCTCGGTGCCCTGGGTCCCCATGTTTGAATGCTGCTGCTGATTTCTAGGCTGAAGAGCATGTATTGAGCACCTACTGTGTGCCGGCCCCGTGCCGTGTACCGGGGCTTCAGGGAATGCACCTGACTTCTGCCCTCCATCCCTCGTGTAGGACTGGGCATACCTCCTCGTAGGCTCATCGTGATGGTTAAATTCATCTCGTGCATCGAGGCAGTGCTGCTGCAGCCGGGGCCCCGTGCAGACCATGGGAGGTGCGGATGCCTGGCCTTGCAGAGCTGACAGTCCCCTCGGGGGTCTCTGAGCGCCTACTGCTGCTGTAACCGAGACCACAGAGTCCGTGTCACGGATGAAAGAACTAGGGGCCGTCGGAGGCTTTCCCCAGCAGCACAGACTCTGGCTGAGCTGGGACCGCGCAGGTGCGTCTCCAAGTCTGGGGCTTGGGGCCCTTCCGCTCTCCTGGGGGCCTGTCGCCTGGGTGGGGCCCCAGCTCTGCTGGCCCCCTGCGACCTCACCTGCGAAATGGGCGTCGCCGCGGGGCTGCTGCACGCAGGCTGCAGAACCTTCGAGAAATACTGAGCGAAGCGCTCTTCCTCGCCCGCCCAGGACACACGCAGCACTCTTACGATGCATGCGAGACAGGCCATGGGCAAGCCTTCGGCAACCTCTCCCAGGGACCACACGACGCGACCACACGGCAGAGGAGGATACCAGGGTTCAAGGCCGTGAGGTCTCTTCCCGCAGCCGTGCTCAGCCCGTCCCCACGGGGCACCAACTTCCAAAGAAGCTTCTGTGGGCAGAGTCTGTCGGCTCAGCTCAGAACTTGGATGAGGAGGCAGCTTCGAGCCCCCACGGCCCGGCCGGCCCCCGCCCCCCACCCCCTCGGGGAGGGGAGGGGATGAGCCTGCGAGAAAGTGCGGCAGGGCCACTCCCGGCCACGTCTCCGGGCAAGCCCGGTGCCCCCTCCCCCTGCCCAGGCTGGAGACCGCGGCCAGATGTTATAGGGCAAGCTAAAAATAGGACGGGCCGGCCACCGGTGGGGGTGGGGGCCTGTGCCGGGCACGGACACAGCATCTGAGGGCCGGGCGGAGCAGAGCCGGGAGTCCCTCGGCCCGTGCACACTCCTGCCACCCACTTCTAGGACCGGCTGGCGAGGGAGGCCCCTCTCCTCTGGACGTGTGGGAGGAAATGCCTTCTCCCGGCGGGACGGGCAGCGGCCGGAGGACGGTCGTCTGGGCTCTGTGCTTCCTGCTGCTGTTCCCCGAGGCCGGCTCCGCCAAGACCGTCTGGAGACGGGCACTGCACGCCAGGCTGGCCGAGAAGCCCCGCGTAAGTGCCGGGGTGGGGAGGCCAGGGGGCGACGGGCGACCCCCAGACCCGGGCGGGGCGGCCTCCATGTGCACCAAGATCGGAGGGTGGCCGGATGCGTCCCCTGCCCCCAGAAAGCCTCTTGTCTGTCGGCGAAGAAGGGAAGGGCACAGTGAAAACGTGCCAGGGGGTGGCGACTCGCCTTTGCCGACCAGAGTGCCCGACGTGAGACTCCGAGGGCTTAAAACTGCACGGCTGGCTCTCAACACTCAGTAACCAAGTGTTTATAAGATCGGCTGTTCACCCATTCAGTGAACGCTGAGTGGAAGCCGCTGTGGGTCAGGCGTGTGTGGGCCTGGGGGCGCAGCGCGGGGACAGCGGTCCCCACCCTCCAGGGCGACGTGGCCGAGGGGGGAGGCGGTCGGGTGGCCTGTGCTGGCCGCACCAGGGGCTGGCACCGCATCGCAGCTGGCGGGGGCGTGTGCGGGTCGAACCCGGCCTCTGCTGCTCCCCGGCTGTGTGATGTCAGGCAACTTGTTTGACGTCTCTGGGCACCAGCGATCTCATCCGGAAAAGAAAGCGTCAGAGGGATGCGGTTCTTGCAACAGCTGGGCTGCTCGGCCCTGTTCAGCAGGCCCTCGCCTGGGCGATGGGCGCACGGACCACCGGCCTCCGCCTCGGGGGGTTCACAGCTTAGTGAGTAAGTGACAAATAAGGAAGATGTGGTGTGTTTGGTGACAAGTGTCGAGGAGAGAAATAAGGCAGGGAGGGGACTGGGAAAGAGAGTGGGGACGGGGGTGTAATCTTAACCCCCCTCTTTCTAGCATAGGGGGCGGGGGCATAAGGGGTGGGAGTGGGGGACAGCCCTGGTGCTCTCGGGACTAAATGACTCACCGTCACACAGCGAGTGCTCAGTGCCTCTCGGCGATGTCATTAGGTCATTGTGAAACTGGGCGGCGCTTGCCTCCCAGGGGGAGTGTGGCATCCTCGAGGTGAGGCCGGATTTTGTCTCCCTCGGTGCAGGGTTCCTGGTGACTGGCCCACGTCTGTCATTGAATCACCCTCAGTACATGCTTGCGGATAAGTTACGGCCAAATGCAACGGAAGCCCAGAAGAATGTGTTGAGCTCCGCTCCAGAAGAGCCAGGGAGGTTTTCCAAGGGCTGGGGACATTCAACATTGGGCTCTGAAGGATGAATAGGAGTTTGCCAGATAGCTACATGGGAAAGGGGAATGTTTAATAACTCCTGTCATGTGAGATGCTTGAACAGGTCATATGAGACTGAGTAATCACAGAAGGCTTCCTGGAGGAGGGCAGATGCTGGCCAGATCTTAAAGGGCTATTAAGAATCAGGAGGACTAAGCACATTCCTGGAAGAAGACTCCATGTGGGCAGAGTGTGAGGCAAAACTGGTGTATCTGGGAGCCCCTGAGGAGCAGTCCATCCCACAGGAGGGGGTTTGCGGAAGGAGAGGGAGGCCTCAGGTTTGACACCTCCTTGCTCTTTGCTGGCCCAACGGCGTGATTTGTTTAGCACATTGGTTCTAGAACCACAAAGAGATTTCCAACATACATCGGTCCAATCTCCAGTTTGTCGCAGAGTGTCCTAGGGACAGATCTGCCACCTCGCCAGAGGAATGGGGGGGCTGGGAGGCTGGGGACCCTGGGGACAGAGGGCTAGCCAGCGGGGGAGGGAGGGTGGGCTTCTCGCTGCCGCCTGCTAGAACGTGAGTGCTTCGTGCTCGCCCCTCCCTGGACGGGAGCTCTCCCCTGTCCCCCGCAGTGTCCCTCCCCGATACCCGGACACAGGGGACATGTGTGCCGATAACCGGCCCCAGAGAAAGCACCTGGGAAAAACCGGCTGTTGACTTGTGGGCATCGGGCTGGGGATGCATCTCATCTAACTGAGCTGTGCAGCCTTGGGCCCCTCACCGGCCCTCTCTGGTCATTACCCACGAAATGAAGGCAGAGGGGCAGATGACCTCCAGGGCCCTTACGAGTGTCCCACAGGGAAATCAGGTGCATGGGAAACGGCCCCCGCACGCTCAGAAGCATGACTTCCCAGGGGCCCCGACCACCCCGCACCCCAGACCGAGTCAGGTCTTCACGGCCTTGACCCCGGACCCCCGAGGACCGCGGGGCGGGTCAGGGTGAGGGAAGGCCGGGTGTCCCGTAGTGTGCTGAAACCAGCTCGTACCCGCTCTGGAAGGTTAAATAGCGCCTTCTTGAAAGTCAAACAGGGGTGCCTGGGGGCTCAGTCGGTAATGCATCTGACTCTTGGTTTTGGCTCAGGACATGATCTCACCGTTCGTGGGTTCGAGCCCCACATCGGGCTCTGTGCTGACGGCTCGGAGCCTGGAGCCTGCTTGGGATCTCTCTCCTTCTCTCTCTGCCCCCCCCCCGCTCTCTCCGTCTCTCTCACCGTGCATAAACCTGAAACATTAAAACATGAAAACCTAAGCTTATATGATCTGTGCTGTAAAGGAAGTAGGGATTCGTAGCACGGTGTCACGTTCTGATCACTTTGCCGCGTCTCACGGTTCTCTTGCTCTTGGCTATGAATGTCTGCCGGGTCCATGGTAAGACACCACCCACCGGGGAGCCACTGCTCAGCCCCCCGGCCGGTGCCCGCCTCAGGCGGCCTCGCGGGGCACCCGCTGAGGCTGGGGGTTGGGCCCCGGCCAGCACACGGGCCTCCTTCTCACTTCCTTATACTTTTCCTGGACGCTGCGTCCACTTTCCTGCCCGAGGACTTAGAGACACCGCAGAGAGGCGTCCTTCTGTCCCCAGGGAGGCACTGGGGGGCTCCTCTCTCTGAGCCCGCAGCGTGGGTGGGGGCAGCCCCGGAACCCGGCTGGGTCCCTCCAGAAAGATGCTCCCATCCGAACCCCGTGTGCCTGGAAACGTGACCTCATCTGGACGTGGGGCTCTTGTCGATGCGATTCATCAAGGCGAGGACCCTTGGGAGTGAGGTGGGCGCCCCTGGGCCCAGGGTGGCCGGGGAGGAGAGGAGAGACCCAGACGCAGGCACACAGTGGGGAGGCCAGGTGAGGACAGAGGCAGAGGCTGGAGGACGATGTCAGGTTGCTGGGAGCCACCAGCAGCTGGAGACAGGCGTGGCACAGATGGTCCGAGTAGCTTCTGGAAAAAACCAGGCCCTCCCCCGGCCCCAACACCTCGATTTCCGCCTTCTGGCCTCCAGCGCCGTGAGACGGCACTGTGCTGTTGTGTTGAGTCCCCAGCTTGCGGGGCTTCTGAGAGCGGCCCTGGGACGCCCCTTCGGTCCCCTCCCGGGACCAGCCTCCCCAGCTTCCACTGCTTGCAGTCAGCAGCCCTGATGACAGACGTTTCCCAAGGAAATCGAGGCCCCGGCGGGGACGGGTGAAGTGATCGTCACACCCCAGAGTCCTGGGGAAGGTGTGAGCTGGCACCCAGGACCCCACCACCAGGACCCGTACCACGCCTCTACCCGGGGGGGGGGGGGGGGCGGGGACTGCGGGTGTTCATGGCCAAGGCCCCCGCGGGTCCTGCCTGGGGGCGGGCGAGGGGAAGGGAAGTGCCGAGCTGAAACAGCCCCACTGTGGGCTTGCCCGCAGCCAGAGAGCCTGGCACGACACGGGCACGCGGAAACATTTTCAGAACTGTGAGGGGGGAGGCGATGAGCTGGTTGGACGGGCAGTAGGTGGCAAGAAGGAAAAGTGAATGGACAGTGTGACTTTGGGGGCGACCTTGGGCGAACCACGTTCTCCTCTCCGGACCCGGCTTCCCCACCTGAGGTTCTAGGCCTGAAATCGATCCCAGGTGGCAACGATCAAGGGAGGCCGCGTCCGGGGCCATCGTGGGGTGACATCCGGGAGTGGGCACACGGGAGGGAGGCGGGGGCGCGGAGGGAAACTGCCGGGCCGGCCGCCGCAGCGCCAGTCGGGAGGGCCGACGCCGGAAGGGTCCAGAAGCTCCGAAGGCAAAAAATGCAATGGGACCGATCCGGGCCGCGGAATATCATTCAGCCATAGAAATGGGGGTGAAGTCGTCACACTTGCTACAGGAGGGATGAACCCTGAACCCTGAAAACCTCATGCTCAGTGGAAGAAGGCAGGCACACAAGGCGCATCCTGCAGGGTCCACTTGCGTGAAGTTTCCAGACACAGACGGTGGATCAGAGGGCGCTGGCTGGGGAGGGACGCAGGACACAATGTCTGTGTGGGTGACGGAGGAATTTCAGGATAGATACAGGTTTTGTTGCTAAATATTGTGGATTTAATTCACGCCACCGAATTGTACACTTATCAATGGTTAAAATGGCAAATGTTATATGTAAAATATGTATTAGTTAATTTAAAATACTTTAGAGAATGGAACGATGGGAACCCAAGGTACGTCCAGGGGCGCTGAGGTCCACGGGACCCACGTGGCTGGGGCGCCGGGCGGCGGTGCCCTCTGCGTCCCCAGCACCCAGACCAGCGCACCCATGCCCGGTGGTGGCTGGTCTTAGCTTCGCGGCTTTCTCGGGTTCCCTTAAGTGTTTCCATCTGGTCTCGACTTCTCCCGGCATTTAGCCCATTATTATTATCTGCAGGATTCTTTATTGTGGCTTTAGTTTTGCAGTAACTGATTTTGCAGATGACCCCCCCCCCAAAAAGGGCACTTTGTTTGCTTTCTCTGTGTGACATCCCTTTAGCCTTGTGGAGTTCGGTGTCTCTGGTGTTTGTCCCTTGTCCTGGAGCTGAGCCACGTGCGGGGGCGACAGCTTCTGGGTCAGCTCAGTGCTCCTTGGAGCCAGGCTGTCTGGCATGCAGTCCGCCCGGGGCCTCTGAATGTACCATTAGCTGAATGAATAAATTACGTTAAAACCTTCCAGAACAGGGTGGAAGGGGATAGAAAGTTCCAGAAGACTTCCTGGTGCACCACAGTGCTCGTGGGCCCCAGATAAAGGAGTTGGTCGAGTTTGCTGGCAGCGTGCACTGATGGGGTCGTCCCTGGTGTGAGATCCGGGGTTTTGCGTTCGTCTGGGAGCAAGTCCCTCAGCTGCGCACCCAATTCCGCTCCCAGGGCCCAGCGGGGAGGCCCCGGGGCGTCAGGAAGTGACCTCGTCAATGAACACAGGGCTCTACGCCTCTGTTCCAAGGACAGACATATTTTTAGATTTTTTGACGTCCAGATTCCAGAGGCAGAGCAAGCAATGCTTAGGGGAAAACTGGCTCGCTTCCGGCACCAAGCAGATCAGTCCTGGGGCGCACTTTTATGGGTCTCGCCGTTAAGTCGCTGGAACATTCCAAAGAAGGGTAAAGCTCTTGCATGCAGAATAAAGTGGGTGGAGAGCATGGAGGGACGGATATGGGTCAATTAGGGCGGCTTGGAGATTGGATTCTTTCTCCTTAAATGGAAACACTTCAAAATTGTTTCCTGATTATAAAAGTGATGTTTACTGTACCAGAGATTCAGACAATACAGAAAGTGACAACCGTGTAAAAAAAGATCTCGTTTCTCCCTCCGGGACGTGAGGTCTGCTGGCGTTCTGGGACGCGTGGGCCTAGACTTTTCCGTCAAACGGGTACACTCACACACATTTTTTTCTCTTAGTGGTATTTGTTCATGGTGTGTAAAAAATGTTTTATGGAGGTGAAATTCGCATAATGTGACAGTAACGGTTTTCAAGGGTACGGTGCTGTGGCCCTCAGCGCATTGACAGTGGTGTGCCACCACCCCTCCACCTAGGGCCAAGATCCTGGCATCGCCCCAAAGGGGAGCCCCGTATCCACGAACAGTTGCTCCCCATTTCCCCTCCCCCAGCCCCTGGCAGCCCCCAGTCGGCTCCCTGCCTCTATGGATTTACCTGATCTGGACATTTCGTACAAATAGAATCCTACCCGACGGGGAATTCGTGTCTGGCTTATTTGTACCCTTTTCTACCTTGTGTTTTTCATTGACCGGTGTGTGGTGAATATGATATGGTAGCTCTGTGTCCCCCCCCTTTTTTTAAAGTTTATTTATTTATTTTGAGGGAGACAGAGAGGGTGTGAGCGGGGGAGGGACAGAGAGGGAAAGAGAGGGAATCCCAAGCAGGCTCTGCACTGTCAGCGTGGAGCCCAATGCGGGGCTCGAACTCACAAACGTGAGGTCGTGACTTGAGCCGATATCAAGAGTTGGACGCCTAACCGACTGAGCCCCCCGGGCGCCCCGTGTCCTCTTTTCAAAGGCCTCTGTTATGTTCCGCGGCACAGACTTGCAATTATTTCTTTACCCAGCCTCCTTCGGTCGGACACGAGGCTGTTTGCTTCTGTAGAATCCAGACTTGAACTTAAAGAATTGCGCTTTCCGCTGGAAGGGTCCAGAGTCAGTATTTCCTTGCCCTGCTTCCTGAGGCGGTGAGCAGCAGAGTGGCCCTGCGGACCCGCAGAGACCCCCGTAACTGTCTCCCAGAGGAGTGAAAAAACACAGTCACCTAGTGGGAAACCTTCGGGGGGTCATTTTTATCCGAGTGCAGCATCCAGGCCCAGAGAGTTCTTGTCTGGGCTGTTCCAAAGAAGTGTGTTCCGCCGCTGTTTGGAAGTGAACTTGCAATGCAGTCCCTTAGCAGGCCTGAAAATAAAGGCTGGAAATCACTGCAGGGGGCAGGGGTACCCTGGGGTTTTCATGCCGGATGGTGCCCGTCTGGGGTGAGCGCCTCATTTGTCCGAGGGATCTGACAGGCCATGATTTTATTTTCGGCTGAGTGGCACCGCAGGGCCGGGCTGACTGGGGTTGCAGAGAGTGGAGCCCAGCCCGAGTTCTTTCCAGAAGGTACACCCGGGGGAGGGGGTTCTCTGTGTCCTGAGCTGGGGCTGGAGCACAGATGGCAGGGGTGGAGATGTGTGAGGGGGGCCCCTCTGATCAAGCGGGAGGAGTCTCACAGGCAAGGTTGGGAAGCCATGCTGGACTCAGACGGACCTGAGTTCGAATCCCGCTCCCCAGCTGCGTGACCTTGGGCAAGTGCCTGTAATGTTTCTGGGCCTCTACTTCCTCCTCGGTAAAGTGGGCTGGCAGGGGCAGGAGCCTCGGAGCGACACGTGCGGTCTCCATGAGCTTTAGGAAGTGAGGTCCCCGCACAGCGTTGGCATACAGTAGGAGCTCCGTAATTGCCGCCTGTCCCTGCAGATCATCAGACTGCCCAGGTTCTGCGCCTGGCGCCTCCTGGCGTGGCAGCTCTGTGCCTCAGCCCCTCACCTGTGCAATGGGACAGCAACAGTAACAGTGGGGTTCGGGCGGGCACTGTTTCGGGCGTCCTCTGGGCTGGGTGGGGCTGTGTCCACCGAACCCCATGTTGTTGCTTGTGTGTCCCCTGGGGGTGTGGCTTCAGTCCCCAGCGAGATCCAGACTCCTCGGGGGCAGGGACTAGCTCTCAGGTTTCCTTAGCCTCCGCCTCCAACCTAAACCCTCCTTGAGGGACCGAGGGCAGGAAGCGGGCAGGGGGAAAGGAAGACCTGGAGGGTGAAGAGCAAAGCTGTCATGCGCTGGCGGATCCCCGGCTGTGGGACCAGAGGCTTCTAGGGCCGCCGAGTCAACGACCAGAAAAGTAAGCATAATTCCCACGGGTGCGACCTCAGCACACGCACCTTCTGTGCCCATTCTGCAGATGAGGACAACAAAGGCCGCAACAAGTTACTGGTTTTCCTGTATGATCACAGAGCCACAGGATTCAAGCCCAGACTTGTCTAGTGCGCTCGATCCCTGCTGAACTCAGCCTGGGACCTTCCTGAGGTCACGGGCCTTAGCCCCGGGCATCTTGCTGTGCTCGAACACCGGACACGGCCCCTGGATTCTTGCCCCACAAGAAGAACCGGCGTTCTGGGGAACGTTCTGAGCGGAGGGAACAGTGTGTGGAAGGGTCAAGGCAAGAAGGAGGAAGGCGTCTGGGCAAACCCTCAGAAATCGAGGCCGCTGATTCCAGGTGTATAGTTTGGATCCAGTACTGGGCTTGGGAGAGAGGAGAGTGGGACTGGCACTCAGGGCCCTTCCTAGCCCGTGGCCTTGGACACGGCTTTCATGATCCGGGCCCAGAGCCCTTCAGTGTGGGTAACAGTAGGACGCCCCGCTGGCCTCATGTGACCGAGCAGGAGCTGATACAAGGGGCCCGGGACGAGGGACAGCTCCCTGTCAGCGAAGACCACCCACGCTGCGGTGCCAAACATCCGGGTGACGTGCACGCAGACGGCCCTGTCCCCACGGACGCTCGGGAAGCGGTGATCCGCCAGCAAGCATCGGTCCTTGTCCTGCAGCAGTGTCACCCTTGCAGCTTTCCTTCAGCCACCGCAAAAAATGTCCCGAGCACCTGCTCTGTGCCAGGCTCTGCCGTAGGTGCCGGAGACACAGGTGGGAGCAAAACCTGGCGCCAAAGGACAGCACGTGGCAGGCCCGGAAAAACAGTAACCCAAGGACAAGTGGATGACTGCACGGGGTTCCCATATGGGGGGGTAGGGTGAGAGCTAGATAAAGCAGGGAGAGCCCCCCCACCCCAGGCAGCACAGGAGGAGGGTGCCTATTCATGGAGACCTGGGGGAAGTGAGCCTGGAGCCAGGCTGGCGGCTCAGGTGGGAGGCACAGCCGTGCAAAGGCCCAGAGGCAGGACTGCTCTCGGGATCTCAGAGAAGTGGAGAGGGCTGAACAGGAACGAGCAAGGGAGGGAGTGCGTCTGGGAGGTGGAGGGGCTGGGGACGGGCACCGGCCAGCTCTGGCTGACCTTTACCTCTTTGTCCTGCATGGCCCGGGACCCCACGGGGGGGGGGGGGGGGGGAGTGTTTCTCTCTCTGATAAAAGTCAGTTCTCTCCCAGAACTCCTAAACTTCATCCTTTCTCAGGACCCTCTTTGAGCATCACCTTGCATGACATGAAATATTTCCCAAAACATTTAATCCCTTAATCTGGACCCCGTGGTGAAATCAGTTCTCTATCACCCACGACCATCTGCTGTTTCGGCCGCACCGTAAATAACTCTGGAGATTTCACTTCTAAGACGCTTATCTCTTGTCCTCTCCAAATTCTGGGAGGTGACGTCTGACTGTCTCTCAGAGGCAGGGGCACATCTAAAATTGATCTCTCTGCACCCCTGCGGGGGCCGCCATTAGGAAGTCACCAGACTGGGAGGTGCGGGGAGGGGGGTGGGGGGCTGGAGACAGGGTTTCACCTCTGATCTGCAGGATACAGTCAGTCCAGTAAATGAGGCCTGGAGTCCGAACTGGCCGGGCAGAAACCCCCCTCCCCCCGGGCCCCCCGACCACGCGCCAGCCCTTTCTCACCACCCTGCCAGGAGGTCGGGCCGGCTGCCACTGTCCATTAGGATCACAGGGGCTGGGCCCCAACCCAGGTCCAATTTTGTTCATTCTGAGGAAAATGAACTAAGAGCTAATGGCGTGGGGTCGTGTCCCCTGCTTGCAGCTTGAAAAGGATTCATGATGATACAGGAATTTCGGGGACTGGTCTGAGCAGGGGGTGGTGAAGGGGCTGAGCCAGCTTGCGCGGGCTCCAGTCTCCCCTTTGTTTTGGGGGAGACCTACCAGTCTCCTGAAGCCTTTCTTCCCTTAGACGCCACATGCTGGCCTTCTGCTCATTCCTGCATTTCACAAATTAAATGACGGACGTGTATACACGAGAAAAGAGGACGTCTCTGGGGGAAGTGGGGAGCGGCCAGGCCCCCGTCCTCCCCAGCCTCACGTGGTCACCGCTTTCTTCTCCCTCTTGCCCTCCCCCTAAGCCCAAGGGCGCCCTGGGACTTAGTTTGAAAACCGCCGGTCCTTGGAATTGCAATTCCAAGATGCACCTGCTCTCCGGGCGGATCCTCGGGGACCCGACGCCCCCTACAGGGCATTGTGAGCAGCGCATGGACTTTGCAGCCTCTGCAATGGCTGGGGCGGGTTGGGGGGAAGGATGTGGACACATTTTTGACCTTCCTGTCTGGGTTTTTTTTTTTTTTTTTAAGTTTTTTTAAATGCTTTTTATTTACTTTTGGAGAGACAGAGAGAGACGGCGTGAGCAGGGAAGGGTCATAGAGAGAGGAAGACACAGAATCTGAAGCAGGCTCCAGGCTCTGAGCTAGCTGTCAGCATAGAGCCCGACGCGGGGCTTGAACCCACAAACTGTGAAATCATGACCTGAGCCGAAGCCGGACGCTTAACCGACTGAGCCACTCAGGCCCCCCGTTTTTTTGTTTTTTAGCTCCGTTGAGGTCAGAGGGCATACACAATTTTTTCCTTGCTCTTTATTTTTCCTAACATATCATTAAGTGTTTTTCCTCTCACTGAAAATGCCTCATAAGTAGTTGTTTTTAAAATTTTTGATGATCTTATTTAAACTGAAAAAATACTGTGTGCATGGCAGAACTAATATTGAAGCAGGACAAATGAATACACAATGAACAGAAGCCCCCTTGGCTGCCTCAGTACCGAATTCTTCTCTCTAAAGGCAATCTTTGGTAATGGTTTCTTGTGTGTTCTCATGCGTCCTTCCAAAACTGTTCTGGGCAGACATATACAAATGACATGAGCGTGCATATGTGTATTTAAAAACATAGGTACGTAGCGTACAAACTGCTCTGCACCTTAATTTTTAATGTTTATTTATGAGACGTGGGGGAGGGGCAGGGAGTGAGGGAGACACAGAATCCAAAGCAGCCTCCAGGGTCTGAGCTGCCAGCATAGAGCCCGACGCGGGGCTCGAACCCAGGAACCATGAGATCATGACCTGAGCCGAAGTCGGACGCTTAACCGACTTCACTACCCAGGCGCCCCTGTCCTGCACCTTAATACTCCTCACCACCACCGGGTCTTGGCAATCTTGCATCAG
Source organism: Helogale parvula (assembly GCA_004023845.1). Taxonomy (NCBI): domain Eukaryota; kingdom Metazoa; phylum Chordata; class Mammalia; order Carnivora; family Herpestidae; genus Helogale; species Helogale parvula. The sequence goes on along the minus strand of PJEM01012477.1, from coordinate 2,973 downwards.
GAGGTTCAAGGCACATTTAATGGCCACGCACTGTTACAGTCTGCAGACAAGTGTTATTTCTTGTGCAAGAGAACGGGATTTTGAAATGTGGATGCATTTGTAGGGGAATGGAGGTGGGGGCAATAGGAGTTTAGACGGCAGGAACCGTTTCGGAAGGGGCCAGAAGGTGGGGGCAGCCAGGGTGATTTTCCCCCCCAGTGAACCTATTCTGTGTGTGTGTGTGTGTGTGTGTGTGTGTGTGTGTGTGTAGGGATGTGTAAGACCTGCCCTCCACACGCTCACCTTGAAATCCTGAAGCAGAACGCTGTTCCCAGCATGCCTGGGGGCTGGTGTCAAGGGACCCAGTGTGGCTCGCCTCCCAGCCTCATCTCTCGAATGCTCGTTTTATTGGCCACGTGCCCAAGCTGTGCCTTGTCTTTAACTCTCTGCTGAAACGTAACACCGAAAAGTGGGGACATCCGTGTCCCGCTCCACAAAGGAACACACCGCGGGACCAGCACCCAGATCCGGAAGCAGGACAGGGCGGGGCCCCCAGAGAGACCTGTCCCCACCCCCACCCCGCCCCCGGGGCCCCTCCCGCCCCCACCCCCCAGGTGACCGCCCTGCGGACCTCTCACACCAGACCTCACCGTTGCCGGTGTCTGGACCAACCGTGCAGATGGACTCTCACTGTGTGTTCTCTTTGGAGCTGGCCTTTTTCCTTTCTCCCATTCGGTGTTCTGTGATCCAGAAGATTCTTGGATCCGGGTTTATCCGTCCTCGGTGCGGTTTGTAAATTCTCAGAGCTCTGCGTAAACATACGGGTTGTAAGAGAGAGAGAGACAGAAATCCGCGTGTGTGTATATGCGTGTGTGTATACGCGCGCACGCGGGTCCGTGTCCACAGCGGCGCAGGACCCGGTCGCGCTCCAGCCCGGGCGGCGCCTGGGACCCGGGGGTCGGGTCCCCTCGGCTGACGCGCGCTCTCCCCGCAGGCCGAGGAGGCGGGCGGCCCCCGGCAGCCCCGCGCGGACCCCTGCCCGCCGCCGCCGCGCTCGCTGCCCCCGGGCGCCTGCCAGGCCGCGCCCTGCCAGGCCGACTCCCAGTGCCCGCGCCACCGGCGCTGCTGCTACAACGGCTGCGTCTACGCCTGCCTGGAGGCCGTGCCACCTCCGCCAGGTAGGCGCCCGGGCTGGGAGCCGGGCGAGGGAACCCGGGGGGCGGGGAGGGGCCCGCGGAGCAGGCACCCGGGGCGTTAGGGCAGCCACTGCGCTCGACGCGCAGGGCCCCGGAGAGGTCGGTTCCGGGCGCGATGCCCCCTCCTAGGAAGATGGGGAGGTTTCTCATTAAAAAAAAAAAAAAATCCAAATGCCGGCTCTTCTTAAAAAACTCTGGGCGCGTGCCCTGGGCCACCACCGGTTGGGGCCCCAGGTGCCCCCAGAAGATAGCGGGCCGTGCAGTTTTCCCTGGACCCCCACCAGACGCGCTCACCTCCACCTCCTGATCCCGCCCCGGGGAGGATTGGAGATGGAGACCCGGGGCCTGGGCAATCCGGACGGGGTGCGCCCCAGAGAGGTGGGGAGGGCGGGGGAGGCACACTCCTAGGTTCAGGCCCACCGGCCGGCAGGTCACCCCTGAACCCCGCCCCCCCCAGCTGTAACACAGGACTGCAGGCTCCTGGAGGGCTCTGGGCCCTGGGGCGGCAGGGAGCTGGTCATCCGTAAGGTGTTTGTTAAACCTCAGTGACAACTTCCTTGGCAGAAAGAGCCCTGGGGACTCATTCATCTGAAGGGAAGGAGTTTTAAATCCTTTCTGGATAGGTTTGGGGGGAGGGGGAGGAGGGAGCCTGTGGGGATACTGAGGAGAGGGTAGGCAGCTGTGTGCCCCCAGGGTGGAGAACAGGTGCCCCTCCATGGGTAGGATGGGGGCAGTAACGTCTCTCCCCACCCCTCCCCTCCCCTCTCAGTTCTGCCGGGGGCTAAGACTTTCGATGACAGCAGCCTGCGTGGACCGGCCCCCCCCCAGGGAGAGTTGTCGGGGTCCCATGGGCCCTATCGCTGGAGGCCCCCTGAGAAGGCAGCCCAGCTCCTCCTCCCAAGGCCCAAGCAAGAATGACCACGCTTTGTTTTCTTTAGGGTGAGGTCACGGCGATGACAAGGGACTCAGCACCCTTAATTATGCTCGTGATTACAACCTACCCTGTGTTTGAGCGCTGCCTCCTGTCCGGGGCTCAGGGCCAGCAGAGCCCCTCCAGGGCCCCTTATTTTAAAAAAGACAATATGGCACCCCCTCCTGGTGGAAGAAGCACAGGACGGTACTTGCCTCTGGGTGGATAAGTCAAAGAAGATGCCCCTTCCTTTGAGCTGTGACTTGCCACCTCTGCCAGGTGCTTTTGAGCGGTGCACACACTGTACAACTGTTCATGGCATTTCTCATAGCCTTTCCATACATCATCTCATTTAACCCTAACACAGCCCTGAGGTAGAGAGACTGTTATCAGCCCCATTTTACACAACGGAAGACACTGAAGCTCAGAGAAGCTGAGTTGCTTGCCCAAGATCACACAGCAGGCAGAGCTGGGGTTTCAATCCAGTCTTCCGACTGTGGAGGAGTGCCCACCACCTCAGGCCCCGAGTGCGGGGATGTGGGGCCCCTACCCCCGCATATGGGAATCCCTCACTGCCTGGAACGTCCTTCCATGAGGCACCCACACAGCTCCTTCCGATCTTTGTCCAGCGGCGATCATGTTTTCAGGGACGATTTCCCCCCGTAAATGGTGAGTCATCCTCCAGCCATTCCTCACCCTCCTTTCCCTGCTTAATTTTTCTTCATAGCACAGCCTGGAACATTGTGTTTTATTCAGTCATTGACTGTCCCCCCTTGATGGTCCCCCGCATAAGGCGGCGTTTGGTCCGTCTCATTCACTGCCGTGTGCCCACCAGCTAACCTGGTTCATGGGCACCTGAAAAGTACTCAGTGAAAATGAAAAGAATCC